>CP092874.1:1874362-1960372 GCA_030710605.1 Cordylochernes scorpioides
ATGAATGATATTTTGATCCAATATATGCCTTTTTAATTAAATAACTATGTATATATACAAATATATATATTTTAAAATATACAAAATTGAATTTATGAATAATTTCATTCTTCCAATATTTCGAAGGGCAACTTGCCCCTCTTTATCGAGGATGTTTGTGTTTTTCAATAAAACATGTGAGCACACAAGCACCACTCTTGTTCTAAAAGACCATCGAAAGAATTGTTTCTGTGATTTAAATATTACATTTAATAAAATAACATTTTATTCTTTTGTCTGAGGATGGCAACAATACTGTTGCCAAAACGTCACACACTATTGAATTATTGGGATTAGATCTTATTTTCTTGTAGCTATAATCCAAATTGTGCTTTATCATAAAATTAATATCCTTATAAATTTATTTTCAGGTGCAACACCATGTCCATGTACTACACCTAAATGTAAGTTATATATTTTTAATATTTTTTTATTATAAAAGAGATAACATCATTTTTCAATAAATTTGTTTATTAACAGAAACACCTTCTTGTACAATTTAACCCCATAATATTCTAAATATAATCAATTATTTTTTTCAAAATAGTTAGTTATAAGCAAATTGAAAAAAAAAATAATAATAATACAATATGATGCGACTTATGATTGTAGAACTAAATTTGAAAATTATACCGCAAATGTTTCTTTTGAACGAAAAATCGACATTTATTTTAAGGAGAATAAACGATTATTTCTAACCTTAGGGATGAAGTATGATAGGATGAATTGTGAAGAGTAATGATAAACGGAAAATCCCCATCTCTGGACACTTTATTTTTCCGTTTATCATTACTCTTCACAATTCATCCTATTATACAGAAATAATCTTTATTTCTCCTTAAAATAAATATTGATTTTTCGTTCAGAAGACACATTCGCGGTATAATTGACAAATTTCGTTCTACAGAAAAACAATTTATTTCCTGGTTCACCTGGTTCAAATCACATTAATAGGTACCGCTCAGCAAGAGCAACCTATTTCATGATAATTGAACAATGAATAATATGTGAAGGTTATTCACATATTAAACAAATTTTAACGCGGGATTCAATCCCGGTTCATGACTGTCGGGAACCGAGGGTGTTACCCACTCGTCCACCAACTTATTATTATTTTACAATTTATTTAGTTTGTAATTTTGTCGCTGAATAATTATTGTGAATACTCTGTTGTTAGTTTATCAGCTAAAATATTTGGTTGCGTCACTACCCCATACCATGCTTATAGATTACTATTTGTAATAATATATTTAATCTTATATTGATATATTATCGCAGAAAAAAAAATATATATCTAACAAGCAACCTTCTTTGTTTGGAGTTTTTTAATATTGTATTTGAAATATATATGTTTTATTAAAATATTATTTTATTTAAAAAAAATTATATTTCATAGATTAAAATACTCTGTTAAATCGACCGCCAGAGGTCACGCATCCCCTATAAAAATTCATTGTTGTTGTTTCCCGATGGCCGGCTAAAACTTCTGTAATTATGTAAATATTTTTCCCTTGTTCTACTCGCCTTAAGCCAGGCATTACTTTTATCAAATTATATTTTTAACATATTCCTTTAGCTCAATTAAAGCTTTTTTGATAACTGATTTCATTTAATTATTGCCAAGACTGCAGAACAATGTTACATGCTCATGGATTCCAGGATCAAGCAAATGACCAATAATTACTCTACAAGCAATTAATCTCATAACAGCAGAAAATATTTTCACAGATTCATTTATAGAAGCATTTTTTTTTATGAAAGGGAAATAGTTCTAGAAACAAAAGATTAGATTGAGAGTTAAGAAATTCTACTTAATAATCATTAGGAAGAGTGAGATATATAACATGCTAGTGGTGTGTTTGTGATCATACATATTAAGATAAAAGAGTGTCATAGTTCAATATATATATCTTTAATTAAGAAGGCATATATTGGATCAAATTATAATTTATTTTACCAATATTTCAGTTGGCTGAACGCCAACCTTTATCAAGATGTTATTCCTTGATAAAGGTTGGCGCTCAGCCAATTAAAATATTGGTAAAATATACTATATTTTGATCCAATATATGCCTTTTTAATTAAACATTTATTTATGGATTGCTCTATTTTCAAAATATATATATCTGTTAATTAAAAAGGCATATATTGGATCAAAAAATTATATATCTATTAGTTATTTTTTATAACTTTTTATCTGTTAGAACGTCCACATTGAAGTATTATTCTTCTCACAATTGAAACCTATTTATGAATCTGGAAATATATATATATTATTAAGAGGTTTTATGATTTTGGAATTAAATTTATATATATAATTACATTTTTTGGTCGTTGAGGTACAGCTTGCACCACGCTGATGAGGGCCAACAGCCCGAAACGCGTCCGTAGTTAGCTTTTCTTGATTAATCAATAATGGGTATTTGGCCAATTCTGGAATAATTAGAAATCAACGAGAATAGTTGATATTTATTCCGATAGATGGCGCAAGCCACCAGCAACCTTCAGTTAAACGATAAAGAGATGCCTTTTTCATAATATTATTACCTGCTTAGCTGATTAAATTGAGGATTGAGCATTGAATTTGGTATACATGAGTACTTAAATTGTAGATATTGAAATGCAATCGTGGGCAGAATGATAAAAATAGTTTTGAATCACAATTTGCTTTAATTATTTTGATGAAAATAACTAAGGAAGAAATACCTGGTATGAGGCGTAAAGAAGAAAATGAAATATCACATATTTACATATTAAAAATAAAGAAGGCATTTCCTGACCACAGGCACATGTGCTTTTTATATGGAAGAGCGCCATCTAGTGGAGCAAAAATAAACTAAACGTTTATTTAGCTTTCTCCGTGATATTTGGCCAATCCAATTTCTATTTATATATTCTATCTATATATATATTTACATATATACAAAAAGATTTGAACTGAGCCGGCTAACAGGAAACAACAACAATAGATTATATAAAGGGAAATCGCGACATCTGGTGGTATACTTAACAGAATATTTTAATCTATGAAAAATTATTTGAAATAAAATTATATTTTTATATAAAATATATATAAGATGATAATTAAAGATAAGTAAATTATATATGTAAAAGAAAATTCGATGAGATGAGTACCTTTATATTATCATTTCATCATTGTATTGTCATGATAAAAAAACAACTATTCCCTCATCAAATTGTATTCAATTTATAGTTTTATCGAAGGGGTTAAAATATTAAAAAGTGAATACATAATTTATCATTTTGTTTGATCTTAAAGTAGACTTTTAACACATTTCACATCTATTTGAAATATATAAATTATTTTATAATTTATCTCCTAATTTTATAATCATAATTATTTTATTGATATCAAGGAATTATAAATACACCTATCCCCCGATTTACACGGTACTTGTTTTACACGTTTTCGCTTTTACACGGTTTTCCAAATAAGTTTTTTTTTTGTTTTTATCGCACTATACTAAATGCTACTGTGATTGAACACATGCGCTGTGTACACATCTCACGAGGAATCCCGAACTTATGTGCTGACTACATATTTTAACCTGTCAATGCATTTTATTTTTATTTCTGTGTACACCTATCCCCCGATTTACACGTTTTTCTCAGGGACGTATCTACCCTGTAAATCGGGGGATAGTTGTATTATATTGAACTATTTTATTATTTTTTTTGTTAAATAATGATCTTAGAATTGCTATCTTTATTCCTTAATAATTAATATCAGAGGTTTAAAAAGGGTTTGAGTTTGTTATATGGATCCATATTTAGGTTTAATTATTATTATAATGTTAAAACACATATTTAACAGTGGGCTAGTGCTCCAGTATGAAATATAGGAATAAGTATATTATATAATCTAAAATAAAAAACATTTTAATTTTTTTTAAAACATGTATTTTACCTTCATCATTGACTATATTCTTTTATTTTTGACCATAGATTTAGAATACTTTGATTATTGTTGTAAATATGTATAGTTATAACCTATCTATTCTTTTAAATCACGAATTTAGAGAATTCATTTTATAAATTCTATTTTACTGTGAAAAATAATTTGATGTGTAATTTGCTTCAAGTAATTCAGGAAAAAACTACCTGATAAGTAAATGGTTATATTTCCTATTTTCATGACTGCACCTTCAATTTTCTATCTTTTTTCAACAACAAAACAAAATAATAATAACATGTTTTTATATTAAAATTTAAAACAATTATGATCAATTTGATGATTTTCTAACTCAGATTTAATAACTATATTTTTTTGCGTTTTTTTTTTTGCACAGACAATGGACCTAGGCGAAACGGTATGTGTTATAAACCAGTATATCTTGAGTATTATTTTATTGACCTGTATATAAAATAAATAGTAATAATATTTGGTTGACGATATACATTTGTATATATTCATGTCATTTTGATATGGCAACCATTTGGAATATAGATTAAAACACAAGGTAATAAGACCAAATCCAAATGAATAAATAGTATGTGATGTTTCGGCAAAAATGTTGTTACCATCTTCAATTAAAGTACTGAATGAAAAATTTCCCACAGCATGTTTTAAATAGTTACTGTTATCAAGTGTGTAAATCTTCTTATCTGCTATCTTGTTTACACACTTGATAACAGTAACTATTTAAAACATGTTGTGGTAAAATTTCTCATTCAATACTTTTGTCTGAAGATGGTAACAACGCTGTTACCGAAACGTCGCACACTATTTATTTATTTGGATTTGGTCTTATTACCTTGTGTTTATGTTATTTTATTTCTCTGTTAAATTAACCCTGTATTAATTACATTCATTAATCACTTTAAATTATTTTCTTTATGTGTGTGTGAGTTTTTTCATATATAGATATAATATATACACATATATAATAGCTCTCTCTCTAAAAAGGAAATAAATCGACACAAAATCAAATATACACACAAAGATAACACTTTCCAACACACACACACATATATATATACCTCTTTCTTTGAATGGCCTTGTTTTAATGCATTCCGAAGAGAAAAGGTGTCTCTATTAGTATATGAATACCACCCCTCTCAACTTTATATATAGATAAACACAAGGTAATAAGACCAAATTCAAATAAATAAATAGTGTGTGACCTTTCGGTAACAGCTTTGTTACCATCTTCGGACAAAAGTACTGAATGAATGATGGTAACAACGCTGTTACCGAAACGTCACACACTATTTATTCGGATTTGGTCTTATTACTTTGTGTTTATAATCTATAATACAAATTGTGCATTATATATACATGTGTGATCATTATTTTAATATTCTCCAAACACATATAAATGATAATATATTTCAATATATACTCGATTTCCATATCTAACACAATTATAGTGTAACAGACCCAAAATAGACCCAGACACAATTCAAATCGCCAGTTTGGCCATCATGTAATATAAAACAGGAAAATAAAGTTTGATTGAGAGTCCGTCACACCAAAGACATGACAAAGGTCTCCGATTATAGAATCGTTAGTTTGTTTTATACCCCCTCTCCCAACTCTTAGTAAATTAAGAAAAGCCAACCATGTACGCGTTTCGGGCTGTTGGTCCTCATCAGCGAGGTGCAGGTTGTACCTAAACAACCAAAAATATCGTTCTTAAGGCTTCCTGATAAATTAAGAAAAAGGTATTCAAGGCAAAAATTTGTAATTACTCTAAACGTGTGAAAAAATGAGTAACTATAATTTTAATTTTACGAATAAATGAACTCAGTATATTTGGTTAAACTTATACGAATAAAAGATTACACGAGGAGCTTCTTTTCCGTTAATTATATTTGAAATATCCCTTCGTGCAATTAAACGGAAAAGAAGCTCCTCGTGTAATCTTTTATTCGTATAAGTATAATTTTAATGTTTGGAGCTCTCTCCGCTGTATATATATATATTTAAAATACTGAAGGCATATCCTCACCACATGTGCTTTTTAGATGACCATAGCGCCATTTAGTGGAACAGAAATCGACTAAACATCGATTTAACCTGCTTCCTGATATTTAGCCAACCCAATTTCTTGATAAATTGAAAAAAGCCATCCTTGAACGCGATTCGCCCTGTTGGCGCTCGTCAGCGTGGAGCAGGCTATACCACTGCAACTAAAAATATTTTTGGTCAAGAGGCTTCATGAGAAACCAATAAATGGTGACCTACCATCTGAAAGGCACAAGCTACAGCCTGTTCCACGCTGACGAGCGCCAACAGCGCGAAACACGTTCATAGATGGCTTTTCTTGATGTATCAAGAAATTGAGTTGGCCAAAATTTAGGAAACAGGTTAAATCAATGTTTAGTTTATTTCTGTTCCACTAGATTGCGCTCTGCCATCTGAAAGGTACATGTGCTCCTGGTCGAGATATGCCTTCAGTTTTTTTAATATCAACACCTGACCTTTTTATTTTTCATTTTTCTATTTTTTTATTCATATATATATATTTTTAAGAGAAAGAGAAATTATCTGTTATGTAGAACAGACAAATTAATTAAATCTGAAACAATGTATATCACGGGACTCAACTTCGAATAGTTATTTAGAAAACTTAATACAGAACAATATTCAGCCTTACTAGTGTAATCTAAATTTTACACATAGGTTTGAACGAATTGCATTCAATATCCTTTCAAACAAACACGGAAAGTAACATTAATAATACATTTTCTCATCAAATATTCACACGCATCATTCCAATTATATTTAATTAAATTAATCTGGGTAATATTATATAAATATTACCTAAAATATTATTTTTGAAATGTTTTCTAGGATTTTAATTGATATTTGTTGTTTACAGATTGGAAAATTTCTGAGTGGCGTAAGTATTTTTATATATACATTATATTAGAAGTGCGACTCATTTCCTGTAGTCATAAGTGATGCTGTTCTTACACATGTATCTCCTACCATATATATATAGGTTTTTAACTTCAAATTAAAGTTTTTTTTAATTTCAAATTAAATTTTCTAAAATTCAAATTCAAGATTTTTAATTTCAAATTAAAGTCTATTAATGTAATATTGAATATTTACAATAAAAAATGAATACTAACAAGATAAAGAATCAAAAAAAGTTAAATAAAGAAATTTGGACAAAGCATTTAATGCAACGGTTGTTCTGCTACAGCCAGCGGTAGTTTCCTAGACATGTCAACGTAGTAATTGTTGCAATCGGTAGAAATGGTCACTTCAATAATCTGTACCAAATTTTGATTATTTTGTGGATCGGCCAGCAAATTTCGTGCAGACAATTTTTTTTGTTTTGAAAATACCTTTTCTATAGGATTCAACATGGGGGAATATGGTGATAGAAAACTATAATTACTATAAACTTTAATTTGAAGTTTAAAAATCTTTAATTTGAATTTTAAAAAAATAATTTGAAATAAAAAAACTTTAATTTGGATTAAAAAAATTAATTTGATATTAAAAATATTTAATTTAAATTTTTTTAAAAATAATTTGAAATAAAAAAACTTTAATTTGAATTTTAAAAAATTAATTTGATATTAAAAAAATAATTTGAAGTTAAAAACCTATATATATGCTTACCATCATCAATAAACATTTCCAAATGCATTCCTGGAAATTTGAAAGATATTTCTTATTTTGTATCATATTGTTGAGTTGTTCGTTGACAAAGAATAACTTCCGTGGGTACAAAGGATCTTTAGGACTTTATTTAAACCTAATCGATAAAATAATTACAGAAGAATGCAAAAAAATAAAACAACAATAAAGAAAACATCCGTTACATACTCACCAACTGCAGCACGGTGAAGGAAAGCAGGACAGGAGATGGAAGTTGGTAGAACCTTCCAGAATCTTCCAGGAAATACACCGGCGTCGGCAGTAAGCAGCAGTCCGACCTCTTGAAACAGCAGCTTGCTTGGAGTCCACCACGTAGCTTCGTTCTTCTACCTCCTTGCATGAGTTTCTCCTCCCTATATATCCTGGAGTAGATCTTTTCAGAACGGTCATGGTGATCGGCCAATGAGAAAGCCGCCAGCACCAAGCTTTGCGCAATCGCTTTAGATTGGCCAATCAATTGTCTTCTGCTTTTTCTACATTATTCTTAAACGTTCTAGAACATTCTCTCTCCATCTGGAATGTGATTTTATTTCTACGTAACAATATTGTCTTTCTCTATTATAATCAAAACTATGAAACCGTAAGGCAAAAGGCTTTGGTTTCGGTTTTTATACTGTGCTTCTTTGCTCTAGGCGGTTAAATAACCTATTCTCTGTTATATTCAATAGTCTTTGATCAGAATATTTTCCAATGTCTTTATTCTCGGCCTTTTACCAGTACTTTTAATACAGATGCCACTCTTAATAGAGGTGTTTATTGACTTAGAAACTACTGTATTCTGTTTTAAAAGATGCAACTTTCATTAGGATGTGAAAAACCCTTACTCACGGGTAGTTTAGGCTAGAAAATAGAGACCAATGAACTTGATTTTGAGTAAAAGATAGAAGGCTTTATTTCTATATGTGGGAAAGTAATCTTTTAAAAATATTATCACACTGAAACTCACCCTTTTTCGATTTAAATATTAAAATAAATAGATATTATCAAAATTTATGTCTGTATTTATATAATTAAATCACTGTTAATGTGTGTTTTGTTTTGTGTGTATCAATATAATTTGTTCAGTTAAACACATAATAAAGGTTTATATAAAAAAGACCTACCTGGATCTGTAAAGAAAAAACATTTTTTTCTTAAAATATTTAGAGAGAATGTTCTTTCTTTATCATTTTTTCACTGTAAACTTAATCTACAAATTATTTTCACTATAATAAAGGGTGTAAAGAACACTTTAGTAACATTTTGAGTTAGTTTTATTTTATATCTTGGCTTATCGTGAGATTGCCGTTTTCATTTTATAAAAATGGCAGAAAAAAAATATATGATCGTTGGCTTTAAGATGAAAATGCCGTTCTGAATCAGAATATCTAGGAGAGAAATGTAATGATTCAAACATTATCCTTGATGAGGGTACCAATTTCCTTCTGAGCATATCTGGCAGAGAAAAGCAAATATGATCCTTGGGCTTCAGATGAAAGTATCATTTTTTTCTGAGCATAGCTAGCAAAAAAATGTAATGAAACATACATTATCTTCGAATTTTAGGCAAAAATGCTTCATATGAGAGAGCATGGCATGCCGAGAAATATAATGAAACAAACGTAATCCTTGTTCTTTAGATTAGAATACCATTTTCCCCCTTAAAATGAATAGTCGAGAAATATGATAAAACAAACATGATCCTTGTTCTTCAGATCAGAATACTATTTTCCTTCTTAACATGAATAGTCGTGAAATATAATGATACTCAAATGATTCTTGTTCTTCAGATGAGTGTTCCAAACAAACTGGACCTTATCGATTTACGGGATTGTAATTGTTGATAAATGAATCCTTGTAAAATCTAATAATGGAGTCCGAAATCTTTTTTCTTAAGAGTCATAATAATAATAATAATTTTTTTCCTAATATAAACAATGTTCTAAATATCATTTTTTCTATTTTTCAGAGTTCGACCCGCAAGAATTTGGTATGTACATTATCCTTTTATATATTGAAGCTGTGTGGTAAAATGTGATAGCAACAACCAAAGAATAAGAGTGTTTGTAATACAATCTCTAATCATCTTGGTTCAAAAGATTATATATTCTGAAAGTTATGGCCATTTAACAGATAAAATACTAGTCTTTGCCGGTTCCAAGCCCGGATGAAAAAGGAGATGGGGGAGCAGTAACAAGCTCACTAAAAAACCCGGGTTCAGCTGGCCCGGCTGATAGTACCCTGTAAGGGCTCCTAATCCAGGTATACTGGATGAGCAGCGTTTGTACTCCATGTTAGGAGCGGCTGCACATGGTGTCTGTTCCTCATTTCAGAGGAGGCCATTTCTTTTGTCGGCTATGTCGGCCTGCCACTGAGTAGTACTCCCAATCTTAATGACAAAGGCAGACGCATTCTACTTCACCCAGTGTGGAGATATGAATGAAAGAAGAAGAATACTAGCTAAAAATAATTTATTTGATTTCTATCGAATATTAGCCAAAATCAGTTTGTTTATAATAAAAAAAAATCTATTTTTCAGAATACTTTCTTATTTAATTGCTCTTATCAAAATTTACATTATTATTTTTATAATTAAATATGTGATCAATAGTTACCCAGAAATTATTTGAAAAAAGAAAAATCAGGTAAAATGTTCATTTTGATTTTGAATTTGGAAGAATTCGTGCAAATATACTGTTCTTCAACGGGCTAATACTCTATTTATTTGAAAAAGGAAAAATAAATCATATAAAATGTTTCTTTCAAATTTGGATTTGCCAACTTTGGTGTAAAAATACTGCTTTAATACTCTATTAGCCCGTTGAAGAGCAGTATATTTGCTCGAAAACCTGCAAATCCAAAATTAAAAGAAACCTTTTACCTAATTTTATTTTTCCTTTTTCAAAAAATTAAATATATGTTTTTCATAGCTCGTATAATGAGGAATATACAATATTAATATAAATTCGAAATAAAACTAATTGTTTAAAAGATATTTTAATAGAAAAATGGAATTTTCCTGTGTATTAAACCTTATTATAATATAAAGTTTTCTAAGGTATTATATGCTTTAATTTAATTAAATTCTTGTTTGTTTTTTTTTTCTTATAGAAAATGGAAAAATCGATGGTAAGTTTAAATCATACTTATTAATATAAATATATTTTACTATGTATCAAATAGGTATTGTTTTTACATACATATAAAAACTGAACTCACCCAAATAAATCAGCATACACAAAGTTAAATACATAAAATATTTATTATATATATTATATTGATATAAATAATGATGACATTCTGAATATAAAAATTACATTAATTTTTCTGGATGATAGGATTTGTGTATGTTAAAATATTTTAATATAAAAGAAACTTAGCGTTGGCACCTTATACCTTTTTTTTTTTGCCAATTCAGGAAAAATTAGAAATCAACAAGAATAGTTGATATTAATTCCGATAGATGGCGCAAGCCACCAGCAACTTTCATTTCCACGATAAGCCCATGCCTTTTTAAAAAAAAAGTATTCAAAGGTTTCAAAAAATTATAGCTGAATATAATCTAATATGAATGTTAATTTTCACTTTCATTTATATTTTAATATATATAAAAAGTGGTATATTTATATTATTAATTCAAATAATTTTATTATCACCATTAAATCCTGTTTCGTGTTAAATATTTAATAAGGAAATATCATTATCAATTTTGAGTTTTATTCCCATATGTTATATAGGAAGCTTTTTCTTTTCATATTCTTAAATTATAGATTTGTATTAATATGTGTGTGTGTGTGTGTGTTGTTACCCCATTTATATTATTTCACTATTATATATTACTATTGATAATAAATGGCAGATGAATTGGCAAAGGAAGCCAGAAAGTTGGCCAAAGGAAAGAACAAATGTCACAATTTGACGCTGATGATTTGGCAAAATACAAGATAATCAAACAAAAAATAAGAAAAGATCAAATATATGGAATAAACTCTGAGAGAAAACTGACAAAAACTATAACAAGACTTAGAATAAAACACTATAAAGGAATGACAATACATCCAGATGTCACAAGAACCTATAGGACATACATCAACTGTCCTGGTGTGGAACTAACACCTATTCACATATTCTCATGTCCAGCAATGGCCGCAGCCTTGCAGTAAATTGACTTAGATCCAGAGCAGCAGCTTTACACACCCAAGATAGTGTACATTGCTGCTGCTGTGATAGAGATGCATGGAGACATCTGAGGCTCTTCTTTGGACACGACAACAAATGAATAATGAATATTTTGATATGGCAAATATGTTTCCCTTTTCTAGTAAATAGATTTCAAAATCGCACTTAAATATCTAATATTACATATATAAATTGTGTCTTATATGTTTAATATAAATATATATTTTTCAAATCTGATTATAAAATCTTTGTTTAGAAACAGACGTTGCGGATCATCCTGATAGTATGATTATTATTAATAGTTATAAAATATTGTATATTATTATATATATTATCCCTGATACCATAATATATATATATATATATATATACTAGCCGAATGGCCCGGGCAACGCCCGGGTTTTACCCGACTGGACCCGGCTTCGCCTGGATAGTGTTCGAGCGAGGTTTACTCATGAATGGAGGCCCCAACTGTTTGTAATATAATTAATTTGTAATATAATTATTTGAATCTAACCTCATATATACACTTTTACACTACCTATTTAATTTCAAAATAAATTAAAATACGTTTATATTAAATAATAACATTTTTAAAAAATCGACTTTCTCGTTCACACTTTTGTATCTATTCAATTATGTATTTTTTTTATGTATCTCTATAAAAAAATATCTGTATAGTTTAGATTAAAATATTTCAAGTGGCATATTTTCAAGTCGTATATTTATACACAAGTTTTATATTTATTTTACAAATATTGTATAAGATGTGATTAATAAACTTTGTAAAAAATAATCTTAATACATTTTTAATAACATGACGTTATATTATATTCTAATAGGTAAAATAGGTTAGTTTCAGACGGCTTATAAATTAGGTTAGTTTAAGGTGTGTTATAAAAAGGTTAGTTTCATTAATTAAAATCGGTGAGATTCAGATAGGTTATATTAGGTTAGTTTAATCGCTAAATAAGGTTAGTTTTAGATAAGTTGAATTAGGTTAGTTCTAGATAATAAAAAAATAATGTTCGTATTTAGAAAAATTAGTTTAATATTTTATATAATTTTTTTTTTTATTGTTAAATCTTTTTTAAAATTATATTTTAAATTAATATATTTAAATTGGTAAAATTCAAAGTATTTCACCGAAATTGTATTTTTAACTCGTGTAAAACGCCTTGAAGGTACGGCGGTGGCAACGTACAGCGCCGCCTACCAAATATACCCTTAACTGGGAACACTCCACAAATATATATAGTAAAATATATGCAGCAAGCTATACAGCAAAAACATAAATTTTTCAATAAATATGAAAAAGAAAAAAATATAGAATATGAGCAGCTATATAAAATGAAGCAGATAAATATAAATCCTACCTATACAAATGACAGCAAAACAAAAAATTGAGCCTACCCCTAAAAAAAGCAGTTATTAAAAATGCATAGAAGCTGCTTATAATATAAATGTTAATAAGTATAAAACGATTGCATGGAACAAACATATATAGTAAAATATATGTAGCAAGCTATACAGAAAAACATAATTTTTTGCAATAAATATGAAAAAGAAAAAAATATAGAAAACACTGCTCTAAATCGTAAATGATTACATGAATATATAATATAATATGAATATTCCCCTTATGAGAATAAAACAGTATACCTTATTTAAAAAAATGTAGTATCAATTAATTTAGAAATAAATAAATAAATAATAAATAATAGAAATAATTAAATAAATATATATAATCTTACTATTTTCAAAACGATTTTAACCAGTTTTGGTACCGACGCGCTTCGCCTAGCCAGAACAATGGAAAGGCTTAGACTTTCTATCAACAGTTGGAAATTACACTTACATTTTAATCACCAGTGTCTCGCCGCAAACATAATTCCACCTTCTTTAATTTTAAAAGATCCTGTCCGCACAAATTATTTTAGAAAAATATTATTTGAAACGGGTAAGAAACTTTTAAATGCTAGAAAATTAAGGAATATAATCTTACCTTTTGAAAAATGCAGCGTGAAACTAACAAAAAAGTTTAACCAATCAAATTCATGTATCGTCGCGACCAGTGCGGCGCCAAGCGGCAAAAGGCGGGAACTAATCCATTTCAATTAAATAATTTTTAAAAAAGTACATTAACCTTTGTAGTTTTTTGAATAGCCTATATGTTAAACGAAATCTTCAGCTACCTACATGCGAAATTCCATAATGATTGAGTCAGTAGATTTTGCGTGATGCGATAACAAACATCGATTTCGCATTTCATTTTTATAGATATAAGGATTGTTCTGAAAATATAGCAATCCATACTTGAAACATTAGATAGTAAAAAAGGCATATATTGGAGATTGAATAAAATATTTATTTGCTAATAATGTATACAAACAAAAGTGTATACAAAAATGTAATGTCTCGATAAAGTTTTGCGTTCAGCCAGCCGAAATATTTGCAAATAAATATTTTATTCTATCCAATATATGCCTTTTTACTATCTAATATATAATATATATTCAAACTATGAAATTTATGTATAAATCATGATATATATAGAGTTTATAAAAAGTTATAAAACAAATTAACAATAAGTATATTTTATTGTGAAAATCAAACAATCTAACATAGACAGTCTCTCCTGGAAACTAGATATATTTTCTTTTATATCTTTGATAAGCCATTAAAGAGTGCCTTTGGTCTAAAACTCGCTTTCTCACAATAAAAATGATATCCACATTGATATGTTATTACGCGTTTCTATAAAATCACCAGAATTTCTCCTTTTTATCCTTTCTCCTTGTTTAATACAATACATGCCTTTTTTACTATCTAATATATATATATTTATAAAAAAGTTGTGGTGGAGGATTTTATTCGTGAACCTAGAGAGGAATCTTTCTATTTATTAATACACCATAACAATGCATTATGATCATTACGTAGTAAGAGACCTCATTAGCATTGATAAAAAATGAGCCACAAACCAGTTTTAGCAAATTAAGATAAAGTAATTTATAATACAATATAATGCTGTTTATGATTGTAGAACGAAGTGTTTGACAAGTTTTACCGCAAATGTTTCTTTTGAACGAAAATTTGAAATTTATTTAAAGGAGAAATAACGATTATTTATAACCTTAGAGATGAAGTATGAAAGGATGAATTGTGAAGAGTAATGATAAACGGAAAAATATAAGTGTCCAGGGATTTAAATCGAACCACAGTGCTCCGCTTACCGGGCAGATGCCATGTCCACTAAGCTACCCTGGACATATTTTGCCGTTCGTAAAAAAATATAATTACTCTTCACAATTCATCCTTTCATACTTCATCCCCCACCGGACAGATGTCGAGGGTAGCCTAGTGGACATGGCATCTGCCCGGTGCGCGAAACACTGTGGGTTCGATTCCCATACCCGGACACTTTATTTTCCCGTTTTCATTACTCTTCACAATTCATCCTATCATACTTCATCCCTAAGGTTAGAAATAATCGTTATTTATTCCCTTAAAATAAATTTCAATTTTTCGTTCAAAATAAACATTTGCGGTATAGTGTCAAACACTTCGTTCTACAAATTTAGACAAACCACCCTTGTATTGATGAGGGCCATGACCTAAAGCCATTGTATACAGTTTGGCCTTTGTCTGAAAACGCTCAAACGGGTTTTGTGTCACATTAGTCATGATCAAATAACACTCAATAATATCACTATAAAATAAACTTATTTAAATATTTGAGTCAAAAGGCAATCCATCAATTAAGTTTATATAAAAGGAGGTACCTGGATCTGTAAAAAAAAAATATATTCTCAAAATATTTTGAGAGATTGCTTCATCTTTATCAATTTATTGCACAGCAAATTGTGTTGTGTTTTAAATTGCACTTTACTGTGCAATAAATTGATAAAGATGGAGCAATCTCTCAAAATATTTTGAGATTTTTTTTTCTTTACAGATCCAGGTACGCCCTTTTATATAAACCTATTTAAATATATTCCAAAAATATGAGATAAAATAAATAATACATTAAATATTATATGTTCTACAATATCATTTAAATGAATCATTTATTTTATTTTTATAATAAATTTCGAAATATTAATAATTTATTTTAAAATTACAATTATTTATTGTATTCATTTCATACACTGAGTACATAATGTAATATAATATTTCAAGTTTTTAAAAAATATTTTTTCTCTAAAACATGTATTCATAAAATCCCTAAAAGAATTTTGATTAAGTATAAAATTGTAAATTATAATTGTTATTTTCGAAGTTTAGTGAATTTATCATTTCTAAATATTTACAATAAACCTTAACTCTATTTAAGTTGTTTTCTATTATTTTCATTATATGTTCAATGTATTATGTTAATAGATAATGGAAATTTTTCTGGATATTAATATGTCATATTTAATTGTTTAATATATATATATTTAGAATTATTAACGCTTATTTTCGATCAAACTCTTTATTAAAAACTTACAATTTTTCGATGAGGCTGTTCGCCTATCTTTCTCGGGGATTCTAACCCTGTAAACATCCACGTGATGCACGAGTGGCGAGGTTTATATATATATAAACCCATTTCAATTTTATCTTTAATATAGCTATTTAATTTCTATATAAAATTAAAAACAAATAACTTATCATGTTTTTAAAAGTACTCTCTCTCTCTCTCTCTCTCTCTCTCTCTCTAGTACCTTATTCAATACTTATTATATTCAATGTAAATAATTCTAGAAATCTTAATTTTTTTTTAAATTTTTATTTCTTCAAATATATATTTTTTAAATTATTTTCATACTAATTTAAGTTATGAAGGTAAAATGAATGGTAAAATTGATATGGGAATATGTTTGAAATTTGAAATATATGAATCTCTACATGAAATGTATTTTAAAAAAAAATAATAATAATAAGATATATTGAAGTTTTATAATTTAAAATTAGATATATTTATGTTTTATTCAATGAATCATTTTCAAGTCTTTAAAAAATTCATTTCTCAAACGATAAATGCAATTAACTAAAAATAAATAACAATTTACATATTAATTCTATAAAATAATCCCTTGCATCAACTTTGAGCAAATCTAATCATACCTCCAGGGAAAAATGTATTCTCAAAACATTTTTATTGTTCTCTAGCTTTCGGGTACGGGCGTCCTTCTACAGGAGAAAACCAATTGTAGAAGGACGTCTGTGCCTGAAAGCTAGAGAACAATAAAAATGTTTTGAGAATACATTTTTCCTTGGAGGAATGATTAGATTTGCTCAAAATTTACATATTAAATTTAGTAAAATTCAAATATTCTTTAATAATTTCTCTATAAAATATTTATTATAGAATTTTATTATCGTGCGTTGATATTTTTTTTTCTTTTCAGGCCGACCAAAGAAAACTATTGGTAAAAATCTTTATGATTATTAAATTAATTGAATAGTTAAAATAAATAAATAAATATCTGTATGAACATATTTTGTATTTTATCTGCTTTATCCTATTAATATAAACATGTTTTATATATTTTTATACCTTATTATTTATAGATTAATTAGGTCAGAAATTATAATCTCTTGCATTTTACTATTTTGCAAGAGACACCATGGAACAAATACGTTTCATACCCTTGATGTTTTATTGGCAAATAACATCATACTTTACAAATTCATCAATTGATTCAGTGTACATAAATTCTTTCTTTTAATACTGATTACCTATATTTTATTTGTTTTTGCGTGTCTAATAAATATTGATATTATTATTAATATATTTTAAAGTAGATTTTAACATGTGTTATACTTAATACCTAATGCCGTTTGTATGTGGTTTCAGAGACAACAGAAACTGAGCAAGGTAAATTTTCAATATTTAAAAAATATATTGTATGGTTAAATTCTAAAATAGTTTTTTTTTGTTTTATTTTTATTTATTAGTGTTCATATATTTATAATAATACACATGCTAAATTAACATATTCATTTAGTTAACACATTTGAAACAATTTCGTACTTTCCAATTGTTTAATTCAATATATTTATGGAAGTATTATAGAGATCACTATTGTGTGATATATATACTATATTTATTAATCAGAATATAATAAAAACTATAAACAACATTTTGAAGAAACTGATAACCAATAAACTGAGTTACAATTGATTACAATTTGAACAAAAATAAATAATTTATATATATTTAAAGTGTTTATGCGTTTATATTCACAATTGAAAATATGCTTTTAATATATAGAATATTGTAGCGGAACGAGAATACCAAGATAAGTCCGCCAACTTCTTATAACAACTAAGTGTCCTGCTCAAGTGCTGGAATAATCAGATATAAGTTTCGTAAAATAAATTTATTAGGCTCAACTACTTGATCGCCTTAATATATTAAAGAAGTAAATTAGAACAATTAATAACAAAGTTGAAGGAACCAATCAAGGACAGCGGCACTCCCAGCTGTCGTCTCCAAACACGCAGCTCCGTCTTCTGGTGGACACACACACACCTGATGCTGTCCTAGTTTTTTATATCTGTGGAAGATTTACATAGATCTTTTTCGCAAAGCCTAGTTTGCATAGTATTCTTTTAATTTTACTCTTGTAAAATTTGCCTAGGCTTTTCCAACATACTCCCCACAAAAATTATTGACAATAATTTTTCCAAATCAGCATCCAAAAATATCCTGGAATCGATTTGAAAATTCTTTCGAAAAATCCAACTCCATTGGGCAAAGACGTTGTACAGGTCTTATTATAATCCCGTCTCCTGTCTATAATTTGGCAACTCGAACAATGCCATCCTTTCCTGGATACAGTTCTATAATTCTTCCCAATGGCCATTCAGTTCGTTTTCGCAAATCTGACCCAATGACAACAATGTCTCCAATTCGTAAGTTGTGACTATTCTTCCCCTTGTTCTTATTTATCAGATGAGACAAATATTCGGATCGAAAGCGATTTTTCAGTTCTTGTTCTAAGCTTTTTCTCCAGGCATAACTAAACTGTAGTCGGTCTTTTTCAGTTAAATCTCCTTCCGGGAATTTGATATTGCCCTTGTGACGTAAAAACATAGCAGGTGTCAAAGGTTGAGGGTCCTCCATTTCCTCTGAGATATATGTAAGAGGTCTTCCATTCATAATAGACTGAACTTTCTCAAGCATCTTTGCTAGTTGCTCCTTTCTGAGAGTAGCCTTTCCCAAGGTTCTTTTCAGCAAATTCTTCATAGAGCTAATTAAACGCTCCCACCAACCTCCCCACCAAGCCGCAAAGGGAGGATTAAATCTCCATTTTATAGGTCTAACGCAGTCGCTCTCTTGAAGCGTCTTCCAATCAATCTGTTGAAACAAGTTATCAGTTCCAACAAAATTTCTTCCATTATCACTAAAAATCATTGTTGGACGTCCATATATTCTAATGAAACGCTCCAATGATTGAATAAAAGTTTTGGTGCTGAGAGAATTCACCAAATCCAAATGTACCGCTCGGTAAACACTGCAGGTATAAATGACTATCCAGACTTTGGCTTGACCCTTTAGATACAATGGGCCTGTAAGATCGACTCCAATAATTTCAAAAACATTAGTAGTCATAATTCTTTCTTTAGGTAGAGGTACCTCTTCCGTTATAACAGACTTCGCTGTAAGCCTTCGACAAGTCACACATTGCCGTACTACCCTCTTTACTGCAATTCTACTCTGTAAAATCCAGTATTTTTCTCTGAGTTCATTCATCAAAAATAAAACTCCAGCATGACAAAATTTCAAATGATATTCTTCAATAAGCTTTTTCACAAGAAGATGTTTTCTCGGAAGTAGAATAGGCGACTTGTAATCTTCCATATCTTCTCGAAAGGTAAGTCTAGTTTTGACTCGCAAAATTCCATCTTCGGAACGTTTAATCTGATATCCCCTCAAGCTATCTAGATCTGAAAAAGTCTCAACTTGAACGCCACGAATCAATTGTAATTCCGCCATCTTTACTTCTTCTGGAAGAAGTCTACCAAAGTGTTTTTCATTATTCCTCAGATTATAAATAAAACGTAAGATCCAACCCATAATTCGCACATATTGAGAGTACGTATAATCATATCTAACCTCTTGGATCACGTTGAAATTTATTAACACTGAATCTTGAATCATCTCTACGCTTGACTTTTTTCTTTCTTTATCGACTTGAATCTCGTCTATCATTTCTGTGGAAATCGGCCACTTGTTTTCCCTTTCAAAAAGCCAATTCGGTCCCTCCCACCATTTAGATTGTAGAAGTTGAGACGGTGAACATCCTCTGGATGGCAGATCGGCAGGATTCCTCGTACCCTGAATATGTCTCCAATTGTTTGGAAGGGTAAATTCTCTAATTTCCCTTATTCGATTTCCCACAAAAGTATTCCATATTTCTTCTCTTTTAATCCAAGCCAAAACCGCTGTGGAATCAGTCCAATAAAATTCCTTTATATCAGTGATGTTTAGAGACCTTTTCACTGTCGAGAGTAACCGGCTACCAATCAAGCAAGCAAGAAGTTCCAGTCTAGGAATACTGATCTCTTTGACAATCATTTCGCTTTCGCCAGTTTTCTTATTCCTTTTGAGTATTTCTCTTTTCATTGGAGTCACTCGTGTTTTAGCGGACATAAAACTGACTTGTATTTCTTCATTTTCTACCCGGAGAAATACCACTGCGGAGTAAGCTGTCCGATCATCAGTAAACAAGTGCAAAGACCAACTCCTCTTATCTATCTCGTCCTTTATCATAGCACGTGTGAACTTAAGCTGAGTAAGCAAGGGTACATTTTTGCACCAATCTTCAAAGGATCTTTTTTCAGCGCCAATAATAGGCGTATCCCATTTGATTTTTTGAATCCAAGTCCGTTGTAGAAGAGATTTCATAGGTATCAACGCTGGTCCTAATATACCGAAAGGATCAAAGATACGTTGTACCGTAGACAAAATTGTCCGTTTAGTCACTTCCGACGGCAAATCAATTTTGCTTGTATCAATAAACAATAAATCTCTTCTTCGATCCCATCGAACTCCTAGAATCATGGTAATGGCCTCCGTATCGTGTTGAAATTCTTCCGCATTTGATTGCCACATTCTCAAATCCATCTTAGCATCCCTTAATAATTGGATCGATTTTTCTTTAAAAGCCAAATATGATTCCAAACTATCCTCGGATCCAACGCTGTTATCTATGTAAAGAGAGTTCAACAATTTTTCAGCGATCCTCGAATCCTCTATGTTCACATGAGTCAGATGATACTCCAGTACAGTTCCCAAAATAAATGGACTACATGTAGCGCCAAACATAACTCTCGTATGACGATATACCTGTACTTGATTTTTGCATTGATTCTGCCACCACAGGAATCGCATTGCATCTCTATCCTCTTCTCGAACCTCAATAGTCTGAAAAGCTCTTCTGATATCAGCCGTAAAACCAATTCTTTTTTCTCGAAAGCGCATCAAAAGCTCCATAATTTTCTTAACACAGTTGCTTCCAGTCCATAAGCAATCGTTGAGTGATGGATGTCTATCAACTTTGCACGACGCATCAAATACTGGGCGAACTGGCGTAGAAGCACTTTCTTTGTAAACAGGTCGATGTGGAAGATAATGAACAATTTCAGTAGGCTTAGCATTGTTTACATTTTCAATCAAGCCTTCCCTTTTCCATTCCCTAAAAAGATAATCATATTCGCCATATTTACTGCTAGTTTTAAGCTTCCTGGTGGTACTGACCAATCTTTTATGCGCAGCAATTTCGTTTGTAGGCAGTGGAGGATGACCCTCGATCCAAGGCAATGGAACCACGTATCGTCCATCCTTGTTTCTGGAGATGTTTTTCAAAAATTCATTTTTGAAGGCAGTTTCTTGTTCTACTGAAGATTTCACTTCTACTGGATCTCTCACTCCAATAGTATCCAGATCCCACAGTTGCGAGATGGAAAAATCCTGTCTTGTATCTCCAAACATAGTATTCATGGACATAACCATCATAGAATTTTCTTCATCAGACCATTCCTTCAGGCTGCCTAATAACGTCCAACCAAAATGGGTAAGCATAGCTGTTAAACCGCAATCCAGTTGCAGCGTTTTTCCGGTCATTAATTTTCCATAAATATCTGCACCGATGAGGAGCTCTATAGGTGGGTTGTCATTTCCAAGATCTGTAACTTTAATTTTTCTTTGTTCCAACTCTCTAGAAATTAAACTTGTTTTGGGAATTCTTGGAAGGGCTTGACAGATCTTTGACTGATCACGAACAGTGACTTTGCAAACAAAATTTTCATCGTCTGCCTTTAACTGAACATCATACAAATTATGTGTAACAGCCGTTGTTTGTATCCCGCCAAATAAAGCATGATGAACAGTCTCTTTCGTCACAGGTTTCAGTCCTAATTCTTCCGCTGTTGTCTTCAAAATATAAGTATGTTGAGAACCCGAATCAAAAAAGGCGCGCACTAATTTCCTCCCTTTTGGTGCAATAACATTCAACATTAATGTCTGAAGAGCAACATTCCGCTGACAAACTTGGTTGGAACAATCATTATGCCTTTTCAGATCTTCGTTTGGTTTCACCGTAGCATCAAAAGATTCAGAATTTTCGCGATGTGAAACCCGTTGTTTAACCCTTTCTGAATTTTGATTAGTCAATTCTGGTTCAATTCCCAATTGAGCAGCCTCCTTATTATTTCTATCTCCTCGAGTGCACATAATTAAAAAATGCGACGAGCCACAGTTGTAGCATCTAACCTTTGTTCTGCAATATCTAGCTAGATGGCGTCCTTTTAAGCATTTGAAGCAAACCTTCTTTTCACGGATGACTTTTCTTTTTTCTTCTAAGGACATCTTTTTAGCGGCAAAACAATTTTGACTCGCATGCTTCTTTTCACAGAATATACATCCGCCTAATTCCGTTTGTTGTAATCCGGTCACCGTTGGAATATCATTTTTCTTCTTATTGAATCCTTTCTTTCTTTCTTGGTCGGAAGTTTCAGCAATTCGGAAACTGCCTCTAGCCAACTGGATGTTCTGTTGAATCAAAATCTCCTTTTCCAAAAAGTCCATCAGTTGATCCAGTCTCGTCTGATGTTCAACATCAAGCTTGACGAACTGAGATCTTCTCTGCCACGCCAGCAATAGTTCGTCAGATAGACACGATTCCACTAAGGGATACAGCCATGTGTCCGGGCTTGCACTTTCCAAATTCAAACTCTTTAAAGAACCAAGATAAGATTGAATTCTATAATATAGTTCATGAAAAGATAATTTTTTCTTTCCGCTAGCACTATCGATGACCAACTTGAGCAATTCTCTCACATATATTTGTAACAACAAATCAGGATTAGCATAACGTCTTCTTAAAGCATCAATCGCCTTAGAATAATTTTCTTCAGTAAGCGGATAAATAGATACGATTTTATAGGCCTCAGTGTCTACACTCAGACTTTGAAGCAAATAGTAGAACTTGTCGCTATCCTTTAGTCTGATATCAAGATGGATCTTCTCAAATTGAGCCCAATCTATCAAATCTATCAAATTACCACTAAACTTCGGTAATTCAATGGTGGGAAGCCTTATTTTCTCTGTAGTATCTGGCAAAGAATCTTGAACTACAACTTCTCTTGCAACTTGTTTTTGAGCATCCTCATAAGCCACAATTGCTTCAATTATGATCTCTTGATAATGCGCACAATCATCCATTTCCTTTTCCAGATCCGCTTCATCATCTTCTGCCAAAATGTCGATTATCTCTTTATCAGACGACAGCAGTACTTTCTGTACATCCAGAATTCTTCTCACTCCTACTGTTGCCTTGAAATAATCCTTGGATTCAATTCTCAAATTAGAAATAATTTCCTTGGATATCCTTGTAACTTGACTTCTCACGGGTGCTCGCTTCCTGATACATAAACTTAGAGCCATTTTCCTTTCAACTTCTTGAATTCTACTTCACTTTAAATATATATCTCCGATAAACAATAATCCACTTGAGCAGAATCACGTCCGGCTCACCAAAAAATGTAGCGGAACGAGAATACCAAGATAAGTCCGCCAACTTCTTATAACAACTAAGTGTCCTGCTCAAGTGCTGGAATAATCAGATATAAGTTTCGTAAAATAAATTTATTAGGCTCAACTACTTGATCGCCTTAATATATTAAAGAAGTAAATTAGAACAATTAATAACAAAGTTGAAGGAACCAATCAAGGACAGCGGCACTCCCAGCTGTCGTCTCCAAACACGCAGCTCCGTCTTCTGGTGGACACACACACACCTGATGCTGTCCTAGTTTTTTATATCTGTGGAAGATTTACATAGATCTTTTTCGCAAAGCCTAGTTTGCATAGTATTCTTTTAATTTTACTCTTGTAAAATTTGCCTAGGCTTTTCCAACAAATATATTATATATAGAATTATTCAACTTAAGAATATTCAAATATTGATTTCTTCAGATTTTTTTTTTTTTTTTAATTATTTTCATGCTAATTCAAAATTATGAAGGTGAAATAATAGTAAAATTGAAATTTAAATGTATTTTAAAATTAGAATACATTTTGATTTTTTTATAAATTTTAAAGATGTATCGAAGTTCTATCCAACGATTTAAATTCTACAGTCATTACGTAATTCATTTCCTAAACGATAAATGCAATTTACTAAAACCTAAACACGAATTTAATAATATTAGATTTAGTAATTTTTATTTACCAATTGCTCTATTAAATATTTATTATAGAATTTTATTATTCTGCGTTGATTTTTTTTTTCTTTTCAGACCAACCAGATGATACTGATGGTAATTATCTTTATAATTTTTAAAATAATCGAATAGTCAAAAATATCTGTATGAAACATATTAGATTCTCATTCACTTTATGCTATTAATTTGAACATGTTTTATATATATATTTATACACCACAATATTTATATATTGATTTGTTCGAAATTTATATCATCTCTTAAGTTATACTTCTCTGCCAAAGAAATAATGAAGATAAAAGTGTTTCATACCCTTGATGTTTTGTTTGGAAATTCCCTATATATAAAAAGTGTCAGTGTATGTATGTATGTTTTTCGGCTATACACGTCCGCAATTCGTAACTAATCTGGCTGAAATTTTAAGAGTATATAGAGTTAAATATGGAAATACTTATAAGCAAATATCCAGGCTTCTTATCTCGAATATTATTAGTTATTAACAAATTATTAACACATTCTCCCTATTTCACTCGCAACCAGCGCCTCACTGCGGTAACTTAGAGAAGTAAAGTTGAGGAAGCATGGACCACGTGGAGCGACAGGAATTGGGGAGCGGGACGTTTCACAAGAGTGACCTTGAGTGACGTAATGATGCCGTAGATGCAATAAATCACTTGCTATCATTTCATGTATAAAAATATTCAAATATATTCATATAAAAAAATAAAAATAATACGATTTTCAAATATCGTTGAGAAAATTTTAAATATTTATTTTTATATCTTAAAAACATACAAAGATTGAAGTGGGACGTTTCATTATATAGTAATATATAAATATATATACATAGTATTTATTTATTTATTTATTTATAATAATACACGTGCCAAATTAACATATTAATTTTGTAAACACATTTGGAACTATTTTGTTTTTCCCAATTGTTTATATCAATATATTTATGGAAGCATTATTTTGACTCAAATATTTTTGAATGCATAGAAAATAATATATTTTAGAAAAACACTATTATGTGATTTATATTCAATATATATTTAAAAATCAGAATATAATAAAAACTATAAACAATATTTTGAAGAAACTAAAAACCAATAAACTAAATTTTAAAGTATTCATATTTGAATAAAAAAAAATAGTTTATATATATTTAAAATGTTTATACGTTTATATTTACATATAAAATATATGGAATATAATATATATAATTATTCCATTTAAGAATATTTAAATGATAATTCAAAATTTTTATATGAAATAAATAATATAATCTATCTAGTTTCTAAAAATATTTTAGTAACTTATTCAAAACTTATTAAATGTAAATAATTCTAGGAATCTAGGAAAATTTTAGGAATGATTTTTTAAATTATTGAAATATATATTTTCAAAATTCTTCAAAAATATATATTTTTAAAATTATTTTCATACTAATTCAAAATTATGAGGGCAAAATAATAGTAAAATTTATATTTAAATGTATTTTTTAAAATAAGAATACATTGAAGTTTTCTTTTATTTTTTATAGATTAAATGAAGTTCTATCCAACGATTTAAATTACACGGTCTTTAAGTAATTCATTTCCTAAACGATGAATGCAATTTACTTATACCTAAACACGAATTTAATAATATTAGATTTAGTAATTTTTTACCAATATCTCTATTAAATATTTATTATAGAATTTATTATTGTGCATTGATTTTTTTTTCTTTTCAGACCAACCAGATGATACTGATGGTAAATATCTTTATAATTATTAAAATAATTAAATAATTAAAAATATCTGTATGAACCATATTAGTATCTCATCCACGTTATCCTATTAATTTAAACATCTTTTATATTTATTTATACCCTACATTATTTATATATTGATTTGTTCGATATTATATAAACTCTTGCTTATACTATTCTGCTAAAGAAATAATAAAGACAAAAGTGTTTCATACCCTTGATGTTTTTTTTTGGCAAATACATCATATTTTACTAAATTATCATTTCATTTACTGTACATAAATTATTATTAGTTTTTATAATATTAACTACCTATATTTTCTTTGTTTTTGCGTGTCTATTAAATATCCATATTATTATTATATTTTAAAGGTAGATTATGACATATTTTATACTTTATATTTAACGCCAATTTTGTGTGGTTTTAGAGACACCAGAAACTGAGCCAGGTAAATTTTCAATATTACTTCTAAAATATTGTAGGTTAAAATATCTGATATAGGTTTTAATGGTTTTCCTTTAATTATTAGGGTTTCTTTTTTTCATAATAATACACGTGCTAAATTAACATATTCATTTATTTAACACATTTGGAACGATTTCGTTCTTTCCAATTGTTTATATCAATATATTCATGGAAGCAATATGGTGACCTGAAAATTATTTGAATAAATAGAAATATTAATCTATTTTATTGATAACCTTTGTGTGATTCATATTCAATATATATTTTATAACCAAAATAATAAAATGTATAATCAAAACTATAAACAACATTTTGAAGAAACTTAAAACCAATAAACTAACTTTCAAAGGATTACTATTTGAACAAAAATAAATAGTTTATATATATTTAAAGTGTTTATGCGTTTATATTTACATATAATATATGGATAATAATATATATAGAATTATTCAACTTAAGAATATTTAAATGATAATTCAAAAATTTTATATGAAATTAAAAACATAACCTATATAGTTTCTAAAAATACTTTAATAACTTATTTAATGTAAATAATTCTACGAATCTTAATTTTTTATTTTTTTTTTTAAATTCTTCATATATATTGCCACGTGGAAAATTAGCGAAGACAAAATTCAGGATAAGACAGCAATTTATTTTGGGCAAAAACAAACTATGAATGATAAATAAAAGATAAGCCATGATGGAAATTAACAGAATAGGAAAATATAAACATAAAAATTACCACTTTGTTAATAAAAAATAATAAAATTAATGAATACTTTGTTACATTTTAAAATTATTCTAATACTAATTTATAATTATGAAGGTGAATAAAATAGTAAAATTGAAATGAGATTATATTTGATCTAAAATGTATGAGATTTTACTAAACGTATTTTAAAATTAAAATATATTGAAGTTTTATATTTATTTATAGATATAATGAAGTTCTATCCAACGATTTAAATTCAACAATCTTTAAGTAATTAATTACCTAAACGATGAATTAAATTTTCTAAAACCTAACCACAAATTTAATAATATTAGATTTAGTAATTTTTATATTTAGCAAATACTCCATTAAATATTTATTATAGAATTTTATTTTTGTGTGTTGATTTTTTATTCTTTTCAGACCAACCAGATGATACTTATGGTAAATATTTTTATAATTATTAAAATAACCAAATATATTTTCTAAAATATTGTGTGCGTGAACTCTAATATAGGTTTTCATATTTTACTCTTTTATTTAATAATTTTTATTAATTTATAATAATACACGTGCTTAATTAACGTATTCATTTAGTTAACACATTTGAAATTATTTCAATCTTTCCAATTGTTAATATCAATATATTTATGGAAGCATTATGGTGACTCACTAATTATTGAATAAATACAAAATAATAGAATTTAGAGAAACACTATTGTGTGTGTTATATATTCATTATATATTTAATAATCAAAATATATTAAAAATTATAAACAACATTTTGAAGAAACTAAAAACCATTGAACTAAATTTTAATGGGCTTTTATTTGAACAAAAATGATTTATAGATATTTAAGTTTTAATGCATTTATATTCAAAATTAGATAAACAAATAGAATGTGCTCTTTAATATATAGAATATAAAAAAATAAATAGAATTTTTCAACTTAAAACATATTTTAATGAAAATTAAAAGTTGTATATAAAATTGAAAATTTAATCTTTCTAGTTTCTAAAAAATACTTTAGTAAATTATTCAATGTATATAATTCTAGAAATCTTAATATTTTGATTTTTTTAAATCTTCAAATATATATTTTTGAAATTATTTTCACACTAATTTAAAATTATGAAGGTAAAATAATAGTAAAATTGAAATGGGATTATGTTTGATATATAATGTATGAGACTTTACTTAAATGTATTTGAAAATTAGAATACATTGAATTTTATAATTTTTATAGATTTATTGAAGATCTATCCAACGATTTTTATTTAACAGTCTTCAAGTACCTAAACGATGAATGCGATTTACTAAAACCTAAACACGAATTCAATAATATTAGATTTAGTAATTTTTATTTACGAATTGCTCTATTGAATATTTATTATAGAATTTTATTATTGTGCGTTGAATATTTTTTAATTCCAGACCAACCAGATGATACTAATGGTAAAAATCTTTATAATTATTAAAATAATTAAATAGTTAGAAATATCTGTATGAACCTTATTAGTATCTCATCCACTTTATCCTATTAATTTAAACATGTTTTATATATATTTATACACCACATTATTTATAAATAAATTAGTTTGAAATTATATAAAATCTTGCCTCATACTATTCTGCTAAAGAAATAATGAAAACAAAAGTGTTTCATACTCTTTTTTTTTTTTTTTGGCAAATACATCATATTTTACAAAACCATCAATTCCTTTACTGTACATAAATTAATTTTTTTTTATTATATTTATTATATTTTAAAGTAGATTATGACATGTTTTATACTTAATATTTAATGCCCTTTTTGTGTGGTTTCAGAGACACCAGAAACTGAGCCAGGTAAAGTTTCAATATTATTTCTAAAATATTGTATAATTGAAATCTAATATAGGTTTTAATGGTTTTCTTTTTATTTAATAGTGTTTATTTATTTATAATAATACACATGATAAATTAACATATTCATTTATTTAACACATTTGGAAATATTTCGTTCTTTCCACTTGTTTATATCAATATATTTATGGAGGCAATATGGTGACCTAAATGTTATTTGAATAAATAGAAAAGTAATATATTTTAGAGATCACTATTGTGTGATTTATATTCAATAAATATTTAATTTCCAAAATATAATTAAAACTATAAACAACATTTTGAAAACACTAAAAACCTATAAACAAAATTTAAAAGTATTTCTATTTGAACAAAAATAAATAGTTTATATACATTTAAAATCTTTATGAGTTTATATTTACAATTCAAAAATACACGTATAAAATATGCTCTATAATATATAGAATATATTATATATAGAATTATTCAACTTGAGAATATTTAAATGATAATTAAAAAAAATTATATGAAATTAAAAACAAATATATATCTAATTAAGAAAAAGGCATCTCCTCTTATCGTACAACTGAAAGTTGCTGATGGCTTGCGCCATCTATCGGAATAAATATCAACTATTCTCGTTGATTGCTAATTATTCCAGAATTGGTCAAATACCCATTCTTGATTAATCAAGAAAAGCTAACCACGGACGCGTTTCGGGCTGTTGGCCCTCATCAGCGTGGTACAAGCTGTACCTCAGCGACCAAAAAATTGGTCATTAAGTCATCCTGAAAAATCATGAAACGGGTAGTTAAGGCCAGAATTGCGTAAGAACGCTACACAATGTACTATCGTACTATTTTTTCAAATATATATCTAGTTTCTAAAATACTTCAGTAACTTATTCAATACTTATTCAATGTACACAATTCTAGGAATCTTAATATTTAGATTTTTTAAAATTCTTCAAAAATATTTTATTTATATTTTTTTCATACTAATTCAAAATTATTAAGGTAAAATAAAAAAATAAAAGAAAATAGTAAAATTGAAATAGGATTATGTTTGATATAAAATTTATGAGACACTTCTTAAATGTATTTTAAAATCAGAATATATGGAATTTTTTAAATTTATAATAGATATAATGAAGGTCTATTAACGATTTAAATTCCACAGTATTTTAGTAATTCATTTCCTAAACGATGAATGCAATTTACTAAAACCTAAACACGAATTTAACAATATTAGATTTAGAATATTTTTTTACCAATTTCTCTATTAAATATTTATTAAAGAATTTTATTATTGTGCATTGATTTATTTTTCTTTTCAGACCAACCAGAATATACTTATGGTAATCATCTTTATAATTATTAAAATAATCAAATAGTTAAAAATATCTGTATGAACCATATTAGTATTTCATCCACTTTATCCTATTAATTTAAACATGTTTTATATATATTTATACACCACATTATTTATATATGAATTAGTTCGAAATTATATAAACTCTTGCCTTATACTATTCTGCTAAAAAATAATAGAGACAAAAGTCCTTCATACCCTTGATATTTTATTTTTTGGACATCCTTATATATATAAAGTCAGTGTATGTATGTATGTATGTATGTATGTATGTTTGTCGGCTATACACATCCGCAATTCGTAAGTAATCTGGCTGAAATTTCAACAGTATATAGATTTGAATATGGAAATACTTATAGGCAAATTTTCAGGCTTCTTATCTCAAATATTCTTAGTTATTAACAAATTTTCCTTATTTCACTTGCAACCAGCGCCTCACTGCAATAACTGCGAGAAGTAAAGTTGAGGAAGGATATACCACGTGAGGCGACAGGGATTGATGGAGCGGGACGTTTTACAAGAGTGACGTAATGATAACGTAGATGCAAAAAATCACTAGCATCATTTCATGTACATATCATATTTAAAATATGTTCATATAAAAAATCAAAATAAAACAATATTCAAATATCGTTGTGAAAATTTTAAATATATATATTTTTTTATATTTTAAAAACACACAAAGTTTGGAGCGCGACGTTTAACAAAAGTGACATCCATGGCGCCAATTTATAATTGTAACGAATAGTATTTGAATGAAACATTTAATCGGGTAAATTCCGGGCGTTGCACGGGTATTTCGGCTAGTACATCATATTTTACAAAATCATCAATTCATTTACTGTACATGAATTATTATATTTTTAAAATACTAATCACCTAAATTTTCTTTGTTTTTGCGTGTCTAATTAATATTCCTATTTTTATATAATAATATATAAAAATGGTTATTTATTTATAATAATCCCGTGCCAAATTAACGCATTCATTTAGTTAACACATTTGGAACGATTTCATTATTTCATATTAATTATATATATCAATATATTTATGAAAGCATTATTATGAATCACAAATTCTTGAATGAATAGAAAAATAATATATTTTAGAGAACACTATTGTGTGATTTATATTCAATATATATTTTATAATCTAAATTGAATAAAAACTATAAACAACATTTTGAAGAAACTAAAAACCAATAAACTAAATTTTAAATAATTTCAATTTGAACAAAAATAAATAATTTATATATATTTGAAGTTTTTATGAATTTAAATTTACAATTAAAAATATTTTTAATAATATATAAAATTATTCAACTTAAAAATATATTCAAATGATGATTCAAAAAATTATATGAAATTAAAAACATAAACTATCTAGTTTCTATAAATTCTTTAGTAAATTATACAATACTTATTCAATGTAAATAATTTTAGGTATCTTAATTTTTTTTTTTAAATACTTCAAGTATAGGTTATTAAAATTCTGCAAATTTTTTTTTTCAAACTAATTCAAAATTTTGAAGATAAAATAATAGTAAAATTGATATGGGATTATGTTTGATATAAAATGTATTAGACTTTACTTAAATGTATTTTAAAATTAAAATATATTGAAGTTTTATAATTTTTATAGATATATCGAAGTTCTATCAAACGATTTAAATTTCACAGTATTTAAATGATTAATTTCCTAAACGATGAATGCAATTTACTAAAACATAAAGACGAATTTAATAATATTAGATTTAGTAATTTTTTATTTACGAATTGCTCTTTTCAGACGAACCAGTTGATACTAATGGTAAATATCTTGATAATTATTAAAATAATCAAATAGTTAAAAATATCTGTATGAATCATATTAGTATCTCATCCCCTTTATCCTATTAATATTAACATGTTTTATATATATTTATACAACTATTTAAACACTATTGTGTGATTTATATTCAATATATATTTAACAATCTAAATTGTTGAAAACTATAAACAAAATTTTGAAGAAGCTATTAACCAATAAACTAAATTTTAAAGAATTTCTATTTGAACAAAAATAAAATAATTTATATATATTTGAAGTTTTTATGCGTTTATATTCACAATTGGAAAATACAATTAAACTATGCTCTATAATATATAGAATTATTCAACTTAAAAAATATTTGAATGATAATTCAGAATTTTTATATGAAATTAAAAACATATCCTATATAGTTACTAAAAATACTTTAGTAACTTATTCAATACTTATTCAATGTGAATAATTCTAGAATCTTAATATATAATTTTTTTAAAATTCTTCTAAAATATTTTTTTGAAATTATTTTCATACTAATTCAAAATTATGAAATCAAAATAAGAGTAAAATTGAAATTGAATTATGTTTGATATAAAATGTATGAAACATTACTTAAATATATTTTAGAATTAGAATACATAGAAGTTTTATAAATTTTATAGATATATTGAAATTCTATCCATCGATTCAAATTATTCAGTCTTTAAGTAATTCAATTCCTGGACGATGAATGTAATTTCTAAAACCTAAACAAGAATTCAAAATTATTAGAAATATTAATATTTATTTACCAACTACTCTATTAAATATTCATTAAAGATTTTTATTATTGTGCGTTGATTTTCCTTTCTCTTCAGACCAACCAGATGATACTAATGGTAAATAAAAGGTGGGATCAATAAATGAGGTGAATTATAATTTATAAAAAAAAAGAAAGATATTAAAAATTAGGACTTGATTTATTCAAAATAATCATCTTGGCTTTCTATACATCGTCTCCATCGTTCTGGCAACTTGTAAATACCCTCTTTATAGACACTCTTAGGAAGTGTGTGAAAAAAATCTTGCATCACTTTCTGGACATCTTCATCCGAGTCAAATCGCTTTCCCTTTATCTCCTTCTTTAGTAGTCCAAAAAGGAAATATTCAGTGGGAACTAGGTCTGGACTATATGCAGGATGTTCTAAAACTTCAAAACCTAATTTAATGATTGTAGATACAGTTTTACATGATGTATGCGGCCTTGCATTATCATGAAGGAAGAGAACACCTTTACTAAGCTTCCCTCTTCTTTTGTTTCTTATACCGGGCTTTAGCTTATTTACAAGAATGCCACAATAAAGGTCGCTGTTCATACGTTGCCTTGAGGATAAAAAATCAAGACAGATTGGTCCATCAACATCCCAAAAAATTGTTAACAAAACTTTACCGGCCGAACGTTGAGACCTGTTTTTTTTTTTTTCTGGTCTTGGAGAGTCGCCTCGTTTCCATTCCATAGATTCACGTTTTGTCGAAGGATCAGAATGATAACAACAACTCTCATTTCCAGTTACAATTTGATCAAGGAAATGATCACCTTCCTCTTCATACCGCTTTAACAGAGCCTTTGAAACCCGAATACGGTTAAGTTTTTGGTCCAAATTAAGGAAATGTGGAATCCATCTGCAGCATATTTTTCTAAATTGCAATTGTTCTTTAATAATGGTGTGAACAGTTCCATAGCTTATATTCAAATTGTCGGCTATGGTAAAAATGGATATTTTTCTATTCTCCAAAATTAAGTTTTTAAACGCATTTTTCGTGCTTGGCGTCGCTGTAACATTTGGTCGTCCAGGTCGCTCAATATAGGTACATGTAATTCGTCCATTTTTGAACTCGTTAACCCATTTATAAATGTTATTTTGAAACAAACAAGTCTCATCATAGATAATTTTCATTCTTTGGCATATTTGAGATGTTTGAATACCTTCTGCATCCAAGAAACGAATAACTGCACGTTGTACAAGCGTGGTGCAATCCTTCAAGGGAGCTTCCATTTTAGTTTATTTATAAGTCTCGGGCCGCGCGTGGGAAAAAAGAACAGAACACCTTCAATAGTCTCTCGATGTTATATTTTAATATTCTATGGTTTAAATTATTTTTGCTTTTTTGATTTTTAAGAAATAAGATAATTCACCTTATTTATTGATCCCCCCTTGTATCTTTATAATTATTAAAATAACCAAATATATTTTCTAAAATATTGTATGCGTGAAATCTAATATATATTTTCATGTTTTCTTTTTATTTAATAGTGTTTATTTATTTATAATAATACACGTGCTTAATTAACGTATTCATTTAGTTAACACATCTGAAACTATTTCAAACTTTCCAATTGTTTATATCAATATATTTATTGAAGCAATATGGTGACTCACTAATTATTGAATAAATAGAAAATAAATATAGAGAAACAATATTGGGGGGGGGGGGGGGGGGTGATTTATATTCAATATATATTTAATAATCAAAATTGAAAAAAAAATATAAACAACCTTTTGGACACTAAAAATTTATATATATTTGAAGTTTTTATGCGTTTATATTCACAATTAAAAATACAAATATAAAATATGATCTATTATATAAGTAAGATATTATATATAGAATTATTCAAATTAAAGATATTTACATGATAATTCAAAAATTTAATATGAAATTAGAAACATAACCAATCTAGTTTCTAAAAATACCTCAGTAACTTATTCAATACTTATTCAATGTAAATAATTCTAAGTATCTTAATATTTTGGTTTTTTAAAATTCTTGAAATATATCTTTTAAAATTATTAGAAAATATATTTTTGAAATTATTTTTATACTTATTTAAAATTATGAAGTTAAAATAATAGTAAAATTGAAATGGAATTATTTTTGATATAAGATGTATGAGACTTAAATGTATTTCAAATTAGAATACATTGAAGTTTTATAATTTTTATAGGTATATCGAATTTCTATACATTGATTCGAATTATTCAGTCTTTAGGTAATTCATTTCCTAAACAATGAATGCAATTTACTAATATATAAAAACAATTTTAACATTATTAGATTCAGTAATTTTAATTTACCAATTGCTCTATTAAATATTTATTATAGAATTTTATTATTGTGCGTTTATTTTATTTTATTTTCAGACCAACCAGATGATACTATTGGTAAATATCTTTATAAATATTAAATTAATTAAATAGTTAAAAATATCTGTATGAACCTTATTTGTATATATTTGTATATATATATTGCCTATATTTTCCTTTTTCTGCGTGTTTAATAAATATACATTTATTATAAATATATTTCAAGTTGATTATGACATGTATTATACTTAATATTTAATGGCGTTTTTTTGTGGTTTCAGAGACAACAGAAAAAACTAAGTCAGGTAAATTTCAATATTTTTTCGAAATTTTGTAGGTTGAAATCAAATATAGGTTTTATTGGTTTTATTTTCATTTAATAGTGTTTATTTCTTTATAATAATACACTTGGTATATTAACATATTCATTCAGTAAACACATTTGAAACGATTTCGTTCTTTCCAACTGTAAATATCAATATATTTATGGAAGCATTATTGTGACTCACAAATTATTTAAATAAATAGAAAAATTAATATATTTTATAGATAACTATTGTGTGATTTATATTCAATATATATTTAATATTTAAAATACAATATAACGCGGCTGATGATTGTAAAACGAAAATTGAAATTATAACGCGAATGTTTCTTTTATAAAAATCGAAATTTATTTTCAAAGAGAAATAGCGACATTTCTAACTTTGAGGATGAGGTATGGAAAGGTGAAACATGAAGAGTAATGGCGAACGGAAAAATGGACACTTTTTATTTTTCCGTTCGCCATTACTCTTCATGTTTCACCTTTCCATACCTCATCCTCAAAGTTAGAAATGTCGCTATTTCTCTTTGAAAATAAATTTCGATTTTTATAAAAGAAACATTCGCGGTATAATTTCAATTTTCATTTTATATATTTAATAATTAAAATATAATAAAAACTTTAAACAAAATTTTGAAGAAACCAATAACCTATAAACTAAATTATAATTTATTACAATTTGAACAAAAATAAATAATATTTATATATTTAGAGAATGTTTATGCGTTTATATTCACAATTCAAAAATACACATATGGTATTTGCTCTACAATATATAGAATATAATATATAGAAATATTCAACTTAAAGATATTTCAATGATAATTCAAAATATTAATAAGAAATTAAAAACAAAATCTATTTTGTTTCTAAAAACATTTCAGCAACTTATTTAATGTAAATAATTCTACGAATTTTAATTTTTTATTTTTAAAAATTTTTCATATATATATATATATATTGCCACGTGGAAAATTAGTAAAGACAAACTTCAGGATAAGATAGTAATTTATTTTGGGTAGGCCAAACTATGAATGGTAAACAAAAGATAAGCCAAGAGGAAAATTAACAGAATAGGAAAATATAAACATAAAAAATACCCCTTTTTTAATAAAAATAATAAAATTAATAAATACTTTGTTACAATTTTAAAATTATTCTAATACTAATTTAAAATTATGAAGGTGAAATAAATAGTAAAATTGAAATGAGGTTATGTTTTATTTAAAATGTATGGGTCTTTAAATTAGAATATAAATTTTACATATATGTTGATGCTTTATTCAATGATTCAGTGTCTCTAAGTAATTCATTTCCAAAACGATGAATGCAATTTACTCAAAAATAAACACGAAATTAATATTAAATTTAGTTATATATTTTTTCCAAAAATGCTCTATAAAATATTTATTATAACATTTTATCACTGTTTGTTGATATATTTTTCTTTTCAGACCGACCAAAGAAAACTATTGGTAAAAATCTTTATGATTATTAGATTAATTGAATATATTTCTGTATGAACCTTATTTATTTTCTATCCACCTCATGATATTAATGTAAACATGATTTTTATATATTTATACACCAAATTATTCTTATATCAATTAGTTTGAAAATTATATCATCTCTTTTGTTATAATATTCTGACGTATAAATCATGAAGAGAAAGGCGTTTCCTACCCTTGTTGATTTGTTTTCCAATAACATCATACTTTACAAAATCGTCAATTCATTCAGTGTACATAAATTATTTCTTTTAATACTGATTACCTATATTCTATGATCTTTGTTTTTGTGTGTCTAATAAATATTCCTATTATTTATTAATAAAGTATATTATTGAATATTTCATATACTTTATATTTAATTATTTTGTTTTCAGAGGCAACAAAATCTAAGCTAGGTAAAATTCTTAAAATATTGTATGGTTTAAAGCTAATAACCTATAATGAAATAGATGTCTCATGTGTTTTTTTTTATTATAATACATGTACTAAACCTATAATGAATTAGATGTTTTCATGTTTTTCTTTTTATTCAATTGTGTTTATTTTTTATTATAATACACACGTGCTAAATAAATGTATTCATTTAGTAAACATATTTGAAACGATTTTATTCTTTCCAATTGTTTATATTAATATATTTAGGCGAGCAATATTGACTCGGAAATTATTTGAATAAATAAAATATTGATATAATTTAGAGAATACTATCGTGTGATATATATACAATATATATTTAATAATCAAACAAAATAGAAGAAAACCTATAAACAACATTTTGAAAAAAATAATAACTAATAAAGTAAATTTCAAATGATCACAATTTTAACAAAATATAAATAATTTATTTATATTCAAGCTGCTTAACCTTATATATATTGTGGTGGTTCTTTTGATTTTGAAAGAATGATTCAATTATTCATTTGTGGTATTTTAATTTATTTAGGATAAAAATATAAATATTAATAAAATGATATAAATTAATTATCTAGTAAAAAGAAGTTGAAAAAAGTTTGATTTAAATGGATGGATGAGGATGGATGTCTGCCTCTGATGGCCGTCGATTTCGAATATCCCCGCGCGTGCTTGCCACGTCACCGCCACCGCCGCGCATGCGCGCCGACTTGGCGTCACCACCGCCGCCGGCAGAGTTGATGGTAGTTGAAAGGCCGTTCAAAATTGGCGGTGGGTCAAAACACCGTCACACCCCCCGGCTCCCAAGGACTCCCTGTCCTTGAAAGATCGAAGTTGAGAAGCATGAGCCCGGTACACTCGTCCTTCGGTGTCTTGGATGTCATAGACTAGACTGCTGATCTTCTTCTTAACGAAGAAAGGGCCTTGTTGTCTTGGGCTGAGTTTAGACATGTGTGGATGGTGCTTTGCAACAGTCCTCAAAACTTGATCTCCCTCAGAGAATTCCACATCTGGATGTTTATCATCATGAAGATTCTTTCTCTTTATTTGAGCTTTTCTGGTATTCTCGCGAGCCAGACCTCTTGCTTCTTCTAAAGTAATGGGATGGTCAGAAAAAGATGGTGATTCATCAATTCCGTACAGAAGAAACTTTGGGCTGAATTTTGTTACTTCATGTGGTGTCTGGTTGTAGGTCTTGACAATAAATGGTACGAGTGTCGACCATTTTTGTTTCGGTTTCTCCAAAATTGCAGCTCTCAATCTTGTGAGAAGGGTATGGTTAGCCTTTTCTACCATTCCACATGTCTGAGGATGGTATGGAGTAGCAAGGGAATGGGCAATTTTATTTTCCGACAGAAAATTTTTGAAGCTTCTACTTGTGAAATTCGAACCATTGTCCGTCAGAATACGTTTGATTGGTACTCCAGAAGATAACAGCTGTCTAAGGATGTTGAGGATGGCAGCTGAATTGTTGGATGCTGTGGGAGATGCCCAAATGTAACGACTATGGTGATCTATGATGACCTGGAGATACTTATGTCTGGTGTTCTTGGCTTCATTTCCCAAAACAATTGTATCGAGTCCAATGAGGTCAAATGGTTGGAGGTCGCTGTCTGGTATTTGGTAATGGCCGATTGTCGGTTGGTTTGACTGTTTGCTGAGCTGACAAACTTTACAGGAGGAAACATACTCTTTTATGGTCCTGAGCATTTGTGGCCACCAGTAATATGTGGAAATCAGCTTCAATGTTTTGTTTTTTCCAGGATGTCCAAAGCCATCATGAAAGTGGTGAAGACATTTTGCCCGTAGGGAATCAGGTACAACTGCTTTGGAATGGCCTCGAATTCGTATAGTGACAATGCCACTCTTAATTTGAGGGTTCTTTACAAATCGCAAGTCTGCCTGTTGTTGAGCAATCTTCATCTTATCTTCGGTTATGAATGTGCACACTGGATTCCTGGAAAGTGCATCAACATGTGTTTGTTGTCCTCCTGCTCTGTGGATAATGGTGAACGATCTAGAAGATAGCTCCATTGACCATCGGAAAAGTCTTCCCCCAGGGTTTTTATGATTCAATAGCCATTTTAAAGCACTATGATCTGTGATAATTTGAAATGGCTTGTCTAGGTAGTTGTTGAAATGTCGGACTGCTTCGATGATGGCAAAACATTCCAACTCTGTAGCGGTGTAGCGTGACTGGGTTGGGTTGAGCCGTTTTGAGAAATAGGAAACAACCCGTTCTCTACCATCTGGATGTTTCTGTGCAAGAATTGCACCAAGTCCTTGCTCTGAGGCATCAGTGTAGAGCTTACATGGTAAGGTAGGGTCATACATTGCCAGAACTGGAGGTTGTGTGATTAAATTCTTCAAAGTTTCAAATGCTTTTTGGTGAATTTCAGACCAGTGGAAAATTTTATCCTTCTTCAATAAATCTGTTAGAGGTTGTGCTATTGAACTGAAATCTTTTATAAATCTCCGATAATAACTACACAATCCGTGAAATTGCTGTATGTTTTTGACTGTTTTGGGGATTGGGAAACTTTTAACGGCTTCTATTTTCCGAGGTGAAAGTGTAACCTGGTTGTATTTGATGATATATCCAAGATATTCAATTTCTTCTCTGATAAAAGAACATTTTTGAAGCTTGAGCTTGAGGTTTTGGGAATATAATTTTTCTAGCACTTCTGATAGAAGGTCAAAATGTTCTTCTAAAGTTTTAGAATATATGATGAAATCATCAAGATAGTTGATGCACCCCTTGTACATTAATGGACCAAGGGTTTGTTGTATGATTCGCTGAAAAGTAGCAGGGGCGTTTTTTAACCCAAAGGGCATTACTAACCACTCATAAAGCCCTTCGTTGGTGATGAATGCGGTCTTTTCTGTGCTGTCTGGAGCCATTTCGACGTGCCAATAACCTGAAGCGATGTCCAACGAAGTGAAGTATTTCGCTCCCTGAAGACGATCGATGACTTCTTGAATGTTAGGCAGAGGCATCTTGTCGTCAATGGTAAGGGCATTGAGGCGGCGGTAATCAACGCAAAGCCTCTTTTGGCCATCCGCCTTTGGTACGAGGGTGACTGGGAAGGCCCATGGGCTTCGACTGTCTCGAACTAGTCCTTTTTTCTTTAAATCTTCAACCTGTCGTTTAATCTCATCATACTCTGACGCTGATCTTCGATACGGTCGAAGTTGGATAGGCGGATGAGGAATGGTATGGATGTTGTGTTTTGCTATTTTGATTTTTCCTACATCAAAATAATTCTCACTAAAAATAGTTGTATATTTTTGTAATATCTTGTCAAGGGTTTGATTTGTTTCTGGTCTTAAATGATTCGCCTGAAATTTACAATTATACAAAGATGGTCCTTTAGTAGTCACAACACCATTCTTGATGTCGACATGAAGATTGAACAGAGTTCCCACGTCAAGACCTAGTAGGAGGGGGTACATGAAGTTTCTGAGGACGTGAAAGTCTATCTGATGGGTGATGTGACTGATGGTAAGGTTGACTTTAACGCGACCAAAGCTTCTTGTTCTGGAATTAGCCTGATTGATGTAAATGGATGATGATGGTTCCATTTGTAGGTTCAAATTTTTAAAAAGGGAATAGGACATTATACTGATGGTTGAACCTGTATCAATGAATGCTTGTATGGGGGTGGAGTTGACTAATGTGTTGATGTTGATGAACTTGAAGATTGGCCGCTCTATTAGTTTAAATTAACTGTTGGTAAATCAGTTGAGTTTGAAGATGAAGGGTCGGAAGTAGCATACAAATTTGAGGGTTGTTCGTTTGCTGCACTTTCTTTAGAAAATGTTTTGGGTCTATATGGGCATTCATTATGCCAATGAAAATTATTTAAATTTCGCATTTTGCAAAATCTGCATGGGTATGGTGGCTTCGGAGGTGATGCGATGTAAGAGGTAGGATCTTTAAATTTATTATCGCTAAAGGCTGGTTTGGAGTTCTTCTGTATGGAGCCAAATGCAGCCTCCAATTTTAAGGTTGCACTTACCCAAGTCTCTATATCTCCGAAATGTATTGGGGCTAAGCTTATCTTCCATTGTGCTGGTAATCCTTCCGTCAACATCTGGATCTGTTCAACTTTGGATAAGGAAGTTTGTTTCAGAAGCCGGATTTTGGACTGAAAGTAGTCATTGACGGATTCATCGCGGCGTAGATACCTTCGTTGTGCATCAATTAATGGTGTTGCTGTTGATGATCCAAATCTTGTAATAAATTTTTGTTTGATGGTTTCCCATTGCTTAATATTTGTTCCTGCAATTTCATCAGCATACCATTCTAAGGCTCTTCCTTCTAGATAGTAAAAGAACAATTTTCCTTTATCTTCATCTGTAACATGTAATTCAAAAAGTTTTACCCAGCTCTGGGCACGAATATCCTTCTGATCCCCGCTGTATTTTTGCAATTTTAAAATATTTTCTTTGGACATAATGATATTGGATATTATTTTTACTCTCAAAAAAATTTTTTTTTTCAGTCTTCAATTTTTTGCTTAAAAATTATTAAAATCCAAATTATGTTCACAAATGAATGAAATAAATATAATATTAAAATCTTTTTGATGCTTGAATAATTGAATATCCTTGCCGGCTGCGCCAAAACTGTGGTGGTTCTTTTGATTTTGAAAGAATGATTCAATTATTCATTTGTGGTATTTTAATTTATTTAGGATAAAAATATAAATATTAATAAAATGATATAAATTAATTATCTAGTAAAAAGAAGTTGAAAAAAGTTTGATTTAAATGGATGGATGAGGATGGATGTCTGCCTCTGATGGCCGTCGATTTCGAATATCCCCGCGCGTGCTTGCCACGTCACCGCCACCGCCGCGCATGCGCGCCGACTTGGCGTCACCACCGCCGCCGGCAGAGTTGATGGTAGTTGAAAGGCCGTTCAAAATTGGCGGTGGGTCAAAACACCGTCACAATATATATCATATTTATATTATATTATATTTACAATTGAAAATACAAACATAGAATATGCTCCATAATATGCAAAATATATTATATATATAATTATTCAACTTGAGGATATTTTGATGATGATTCGAATTAAATTTGATTGATATTCAAAAAAATCAATTTAGGTTAATTGAATACATTTAAAACAAATATATTAAAGCAGATTAAATTATTAGTATTTAAACATCATAAAATTTATTGATATCAAAATTATTTATTACAAACTTAATTTTTTATCTATATCTGGAATTCACATAACAATATGTTTACCAATCTATATCTATACAACAAATATTTACTGCCATTTTTCTGATATTTATTATTAATTTCTGATGTTTTATAGTTAAAAAAAGAAAGAAAGGAATAAAAGGTAATTATTTTTATTTTATTTTATATTTTCTTTCTGTTTATATTTTTAGAATCCTCACATCGTTGCCATTATATTTATAACTATAAGCATTATTAATATCAAATTCATAATTTAAGGAAAGAATAAAGCATTCTTAGAAATGGGGATATCAATAATAAAAAAGGTAACTAGGGTATTAGAATTTTAGACCTTTTAAAGAGTTAGAGATATAACATAAATTTAGTTTTTTTTTTGGCTAACAGAACTCCCTGAAAATTGAGGAATCTATAAATCTATCTTATGACATTAAAAAGAACAATAATGGATAAAAATATATTTACCAATATTTCAGTTCGCTGATCGCCAACCTTTTTAGGGTTTAACAATATTGTTGCGTAAATAGAGCAAGGGTAAATTTTGAATTAAATTAATTTATTATAGAAGATATTAACCTTTTTTATTTCTCTAATAAAATTATATACAAGAGGTATTTATAGGCAGAGAGAGTCAGATAATATAACCACTTATCCCAAGGTAAGAATAAGTGCTCAGCTACCGAAGCGTCAGTTTTCCTTATTTGCCGATAAGATTCCGAAAACCCCTCACACCTGTAGATGTCCCCCCGGAGTCCAGTGATGATTGACAGGTGTCCTATGGAGCTTCTTGTGACCGGAGTTGCAGAGCTACTTGACAATATATTCATAAATATCCTGAATCAGCATTCAGCCAACTGAAATATTGTAAATAAATAATTGTATCAACATAATATATGCTTTCAAATATCCACACAGAATGTTTATTCAATAGGTGCATGAAGTGATTTGAAACAGCCTTTATATATAAAATTGTGATTCAATATTGTTGATTTTATTTTAATTTCTGTGTATGAAAAAGTGAAAGTTGTATGAGCTTATGATTTTGCTTTGTTTCAAAAATGAATCGATGTTGGTTCCATATGTTTAAATTGAATATTACAAAAAATAAACTACAATTGCAAATGTTTTGATAACTAACTAATAAAAAAAAAAAAACAATAACCACAACCGAAATGATGATGATAAAAGTTGAATATGTCTGCCAGAAAAATGCTTCTATGAGTTAAAAAATAAGAATAATTACAAAATTAACATATAAACTTCAAACAGTCTGTTTTGTTTTAATGAATATGATTATGATTCTCTATTCTATGTATTTTCTAAAAGCATATAATGTATCATATATTTCAAATTAATCATCAATTTATTATCAATATGTTTAATTATTCCCATTTTATTTTATAGGAATTTCAAAGGAAGAAACAGGTAAGAATCTAATTATTTAAAATAGGCTATGAATAAATAATATATTTTCAATAGTTATAAGTTGAAATGTTATTTGACAATTATGAAATACTAGACGAATGGCCCGGGCAACGCCCGGGTTTTACCCGAGTGCGAATATATTTTAAAAACGTTTTAATCTTCATCTAGATCTTCATCTTGTCTACACCTTGTATACATCTTGCTTCCTAGGGTTGCCTAGAGTGGCCGCTATAGACAGGGTGGTCTGTATAGACAGGTGGATGTATCACACTCCTGATAACAGGGTTGCCTAAAGTGACCGCTATAGACAGGGTGGTCTGTATAGACAGGCAGCTGATAACAGGGTTGTCTAGAGTGGCCGCTATAGACAGGTGTATGTATCACACAGCTGATAACAGGGTTGCCTAAGGTGACCGCTATAGACAGGGTGGTCTGTATAGACAGGCAGCTGATAACAGGGTTGTCTAGAGTGGTCGCTATAGTCAGGGTGGTCTGTATAGACAGGCGTATGTATCACACTGCTGTTAACAGGGTTGCCTAGAGTGACCGCTATAGACAGGGTGGTCTGTATAGACAGGTGAATTTAACACACTGATGATAACAGGGTTGTCTAGAGTGGCCGCTATAGACAGGTGTATGTATCACACTGCTGATAACAGGGTTGCCTAAAGTGACCGCTATAGACAGGGGACAAAAGAAACTTATTGCGAAAGGTTGTAGTTTTATTTTAAAATTTGTAGCGCAATTTTTTCGTTTACTTCAAATGTATCACACAGCGAATAACAGGGTTGCCTAGAGTGACCTCTATGACAGGGTGGTCTGTATAGACAGGTGGATGTATCACACAGCTGATAACAGGGTTGTCTAGAGTGGCCGCTATAGACAGAGTGGTCTGTATAGACAGGTGGATGTATCACACAGCTGATAACAGGGTTGCCCAGAGTGACCGCTATAACAGGGTTGCCTGCTATAGACAGGGTGGTCTGTATGGACAGGTAGATGTATCACACAGCTGATAACAGGGTTGTCTAGGGTGGTCGCTATAGGCAGGGTGGTCTGTTTAGACAGGTGAATGTAACACACTGATGATAACAGGGTTGCCTAAAGTGTCCGCTATAGACAGGGTGGTCTGTATAGACAGGTGGATGTATCACACAGCTGATAACAGGGTTGTCTAGAGTGGCCGCTATAGATGGGGTGGTCTGTATAGACAGGTGGATGTATCACACAGCTGATAACAGGGTTGCCTAAGGTGACCGCTATAGACAGGGTGGTCTGTATAGACAGGTGTATGTATCACACTGCTGATAACAGGGTTGCCTAAAGTGACCGCTATAGACAGGGTGGTCTGTATAGACAGGTGTATGTATCACACTGCTGATAACAGGGTTGTCTAGAGTGGTCGCTATAGACAGGGTGGTCTGTATAGACAGGTGGATGTATCACACAGCTGATAACAGGGTTGTCTAGAGTGGTCGCTATAGGCAGGGTGGTCTGTATAGACAGGTGTATGTATCACACTGCTGATAACAGGGTTGCCTAAAGTGACCGCTATAGACAGGGTGGTCTGTATAGACAGGTGGATGTAACACACTGCTGATAACAGGGTTGTCTAGAATGGCCGCTATAGACAGGTGTATGTATCACACAGCTGATAACAGGGTTGTCTAGAGGGGGGCGGGCAGGGAGGTCACGTGTTTGCTGGCAGCCAATGGGCGCGCATTCTATCCGTGAGCTTCAGACAAACAAACAGACAGAATAAGGCAAATATATAAGTAGATTTCCTCACAATGAGTTTCCTTTTATTCCAAAACGCTAGCTTTCAAGTGATTATCGCTCTTCAACGGGCTTAATAAAATATCAACTATATCCTACAAGAAATATTTACAAACACAAATCCGCGAAGCGTGGATATTATTATAGTTGAAAGCTAGCGTTTTAAAATAAAAAGATACTCATTGAGAGGAAATATTTTGTAATTTTAAAAGTTTTTCACAATTTCATCATGAATAAATTTTAATGTTATTTTAAATTTTGTTTGGTGCTATATTCATTCAATCAATCAATTTATAACGTATTCTTGAATATTTTCGTTTCAGAAAAAATACTAAAGAAAAAAGGTATTTATGTTTCGAAATTATTTATATATAGTTTTTATAATTTATCACAAACACAATATGATAAATATAATAATTTCATTGTATATTATTTATATATCTTATTGTTTACAGGAAATAAAAAGACAAAACTTGGTAACTATAAAAAAACCTTAATATAATTTAACAATATTTAAAATGGTTATTTATATCTATTTGAATTGCTTATGATAACATATTAATATAAATAACGATATTTTTCGAATTAAATTTCCAATAATAGCTTGTTTGAACTAATATAGCATTTATCTTATCCTTATATATATATATATAAATATAAATCATATTTCATATGATGATATTTACTTGTTTTAATTGTATTACCTCAAACTTTTATTTAGAGTTTTTTTTACAATATATTTATTATATATATTTGCTATAATTTAAATAAGCATTTTCAATACTCAGAATATAAATAAATTATAGAACACACGACATTTGAAAATTATACCGCATGTGTTTCTTTTGAACGAAAAATCTTAATTTATTTTAAAGAAATTTTTTTTCTAACCTAAGGGATGAAGTATGAAAGGATGAATTGTGAAGAGTAATGTTGAACGGAAAAATAAAAGTGTCATAGGATGGGAATCGAACCCACAGTGTTCCGCTTAGCCTAGTGGACATGGCATCTGCCCGGTAAGCGGAACACTGTGGGTTCGACTCCCATCCCTGGACACTTTTATTTTTCCGTTCATAATTACTCTTCACAATTCATCCTTTTATACTTCATCCCTAAGGTTCGATTCCCATCCCTGGACACTTTATTTTTCCGTTTATCATTACTTTTCACAATTTATCCTATCATACTTCATCCCTAAGGTTAGAAATAATCGTTTTTTCTCCTTAAAATAAATTTCGATTTTTTCTTTCAAAAGAAACACACGAGGGATTTTTTCAAATGTCGTTCTACTATTAGAATCCGCATTATATTGTATTATATGTGAATTATTTTATAAAAGGTATTGACAATAAAAATTTGTTCGTTACAGAAAAAAGGAAAAAGAAATCAGGTAATTTATCTATTATATATATATATAAAGATATTTGCACTTTTAAGAATTTCAAAATCGACCTAAATTCAAATTTGGATAAATTTATAATAAAAGCAATATTCATATCCTAATAACAAATTAATATACGTTTTCAAAATGCGAAACTATTTTAAAGGCGTAAGATTCTTTTTGAAATTAAACAATATCTACTGCCCTTACTGCAATGGAAAAATTAATGGGAGAGCCTGGCTCATCAGTGGTGAACCCTCCCAGCGGTTTCGCCAGTTTAATCTACCATACCGCTGTTATATTGCATTTTTGGAACTTCCATTTATAGTGATACTGATGCTAGACTCTTGGAATAGGTCATATTATACGTATCATATTATACGCTTTCATTAAAATAATTTCAAATAGTTAAAGTATATAAATAAAATATATATGAGGAATAATTATAGTATATTCTTTGTATATCTTTTGTTTATGAATCATATTTTAATATCTGGAAACATAATTTGTTAGATTTGAATTTATTTATAATTAAAATTTAAATGTAATTCTATAATTGTTTGTTATTTTTGTTGGAATATTACACAGGGTAACAATGGCTATAGTTGAGCTCGTGTTTGAAAAGGAACTTGTATATATATAATAATTATTGTTTTTGTTGTCGTCATTTAAAAATATATACCAAGATTTGTTTTGTATAATTGCTATTAATAATAAATAATATGCAAAGTTAAATTGGTTACGGAAACAACCTTCTTATATACTTTAATTACATAACATTCATTATTAAAAATGGCATATCCTGACCAGGAGCACATGTGCTTTACAGAAGGCAGAGCGCGAAACGCGTTCGTGGATGGCTTTTCTTGATTTATCAAGAAATTGGGTTAGCCAAATATCAGGGAACAGGCTAAATCAATGTTTAGTTGATTTCTGTTCCACCAGATGGCGCTCTGCCTTCTGTAAAGCACGTGTGCTCCTGGTCAGGATATGCCATTTTTAATATTGATTTCAACACCTGATCTTTTTATATTTTATTTTTTTCTTTCGTTTTTTAATAACATTCATCATGAGCCTGAAGGATCAAAAATATTTTAAATAATTGTATTATTTATTCTATAACCCTCCTGCTCGCCTTTGCTGTAAATTCAGAAAAACAGATTAAAGTGTGAATATTCGATAAACAGAAGAATAATTCTGATATTTAAACTAAACTTTAGCTAAGAGAAATTCGTTTAAAAATACATATAATATTAGTTTTTAATATATATTTAATGTTTTTTTTTGTATGTTTTAGCAAAATTAAAGACGGATCAAGGTACCTATATATCTTTATTTATTTTTATTTCATTGACATTATATTTGAATATTCAATCCCATTATCTTTATATATTTGAAAAAATATGTTTTCTAATATTTATTGAATTTTTTTTTATAGAAAGAACAAAAGGAACTATTGGTAAATAAAAAAATTGGTTTATGATAATATATTATATCTATTTTTAGAGATAATCATAGTGTGTTTGAGGTTGATTGTTAACAGTTTGATGAAAATATAACATGTCAACGGTTCATCGCAAATTTATTTACCATATATTTTAACAACATATGATAGTGAGCAAACACAAACTTCACTTGTATTCATCTCTTATTTCATTATTTATTAATATTTTGTTTTAGAATAATATTCATTCTGATATTTTTATTTTTTATATATTATCTATTTATCTCTATTGAAGTGATTAGGCCTGTATAAATTTACCTCTAGTGTTATTCATTCTAAAAGCACTTAGAAATGTTCTAAAATATATTCCTCAGGCATACATTTTTTTAATATATATTAGAGGTTGACATATTGTATTTGATGATTATAAATTGAGTGTTATTTTTGTTTCATATTACTAATAGTTTTAGTTGTATGATCAATTTAGTTATCTATGAAAATATTTTCAGCCAAGTTTTAAGCTTTATTTATTTTTACAGACTGCTTTTTAAGCTTTTTATATTCGAAGAGTGTCAATAAAATGAAGGTAGATTGGAAGTTGTTATTATTCAATATGAGTATGTCATCTACATATCAGAAAAATCTATTTATCACTTAGATTGAATAAAGTTTTCTTTTACATACCAAACAGGTTAGTTAGCTACTAATGGGTTTAATGATGTTTTAATAGATACTATTTATTTTTAGATATAAATTTGATATTAAATACAATATATATATATTTCTTAGCTTTTAATTGGTTTATTTATGTTATATTTTATATTTATATTTATCTCTGTTATATGTAATTTCTAAAATCAGTTGTATTTTTTCTTTTTAATATTTAATTCTGATTTTAGAATTTCAATTGGTAAAAATAATTTTTGATTGTTTATATTATTATTTATAATTACTTTAACATTTATATTTGAATATAAAAAGTTTTAGTTCTGCTTGTTTATTATACTTTGTCTTATATATTTTAAATATGATGATAATTGTATTTATATATATTATATAATCTAAAAACTCAAATATTTCTATATTAAAAAATTCATTGATAATTTTACTTTTGTTATCATCGTTTTTTAGAAAGACTTTCAGTTTTGTTGTAAATATGCGTAGTTAACATATCTATCTTTTTAAATCACTAATATAGGATTAACTTTATAAATTCTATATAATGTGAAATATATAATGTGTAATATTACTTCAGGTATTTGAAAAAAAAACTACTTGATGGTAGATAATTATATTTTATAATTTATCTTTAACTTTTCTTTCTTCTTCAATACTTATTATATTTATATAATTACATGTTCTACTATTCAATATATACTAGCCAATTTATTTTAATTAATGCTATTTATAATAATAATATTTTATATAAAATCATCATTCTATTAATATCTGACTGGTTCCAGTTAAGCTTGATGCTGATGGCAGTAAGTAATTTCAAAAAAACAAATTATATCAAATAATATCAATACATACATGTACATTAGAGTACAGTGTTTATATGAAACGTATATAAAACACTAATAATTATTTTTATTTGTTTTCAGAGAAAACAAAAACCAAAATAGGTAAACATTACATATTTTACTGAAAAGAATATATATTAATAATATCATAAATACTTGTGTAACTTGTAGTTCATTTTTCCTTTTAATTAATTCCAAGAGCTATCAAATTTTATGGCTATAATTTTATATAATTGTTAATACTTTGTAATAAGTTTAAATATGCTATTTTTACATTTGCCAAATTTTTATGTTAATATTTATGCATGTAGTTAATTTCTTTGGTTTTATGAAATTATTATTAAAAATTAATTCATACATTAATAAGTTTAAAATTATAATATATGAATATATTGAATCACACTTAACTATTGTGATTTTCTTTTTTTTTTTCAGACAAATCAAAGTCTAAAAAGGGTAAGTTTTGTATTTAATTTTACTTATTCATTTTTATATTGAAATTTTAAAATTTGAACTATATTATGTGAAATATTATTATTAGCTTGATGTATATTTGTAACTTGAGAAAAAGTTTCTTTTTGATATAATCATTTCAAATAAATTATTTATTACGAACATTTAATTAGATATTTATGTTTCAGAAAAACATTAATGTGTGAATTATTCGAAAAAGAAGAATAATTCTAAAATTTACACTAAACTATAGCTAAGAGAAATTTGTTTAAAAATACATATAATTTTAGTTTTTAATATATATTTAATTATTTTTTGTATGTTTTAGCAAAATTAAAGAAGGATAAAGGTACCTATATTTCTTTATTTATTTTTATATTATTGAAAGTATATTTTCAAAATCACCATATTATATTTATATATCTTTGAAAATATATGTGTTCTAATATTTATTGAAAATTTTGTGTAGAAAGAACAAAAGGAATTATTGGTAAATAGAGTTTTGGTTTATGATAAATTTATATATTCTATATATTTTTAGAGATAATCATAATGTTGTAGAACGACATTTGAAAATGGTCCCGCATGTGTTTCTTTGAACGAAAAATCGAAATTCATTTCTCTTTAAAATAAATTTAGATTTTTCGTTCAAAAGAAACACATGCGGATTAATTTTCAAATGTCGTTATACAATCATAAGCCACATCATATTGTATTATAATCATATGTGTTTGAGGTTGGTTGTTAATAGTCTGATGAAAATACAATCAACGGTTCATGGCAAATTTATTTACCATATATTTTAACAACATATCATAGTAAACACACACAAACTTCACTTGTAATCATCTCTTATTTCAATATTTATTAATATTTTATTTTAAAATAATATTTATTCTAAAATATTTTATTTTTAATATATTGTATTTGTAATATACCTTATAATAATATTATAATATACTCAGTTTAATTAATTTATTTTTGAATGATTGGATTTGGCAGCACTTTAATTGTTGTTGTTATGAATATATTCAAAAGTATATACAGGGTGTACCAGGTAAATTGGGAATTTCAACAATGGTATTTTAACTGAAATTTTTTGCAAGTAAAAATTAAAATATCCGAATGAAATTTGACACAGTAGTAGATAAAAGGATATAGTTTTTAATTATTCAATGTAGTTTCCATTATTAGCTACAACAGTCTCGAGGCGAGTGCGGAATGAAGCACAGGCCTTGGCGACGATGACCTTGTCCATTTGGGTCATCACCGTGTGAACTGCTTTCTTGACAGACTGGATGGTGGTATGAGGAGCTTTGTTGACATCTCTCTCAACAACGCCCCATACATAGTAGTCGAGGGGATTGCAATCTGGAGAATTAGGGGGCCAAATATCAGGACCCCAGTGACTAGGGACGTTAAGTGTCAGCCACGATTGTGTCTTTTTTGCCTTATGGGCTGGAGCTGAGTCCTGTTGGAAGACATACTTCCTTCCTGCGGCCACCATGTCCATCCAAGGCTTCACAACGGTCTCCAGAACATTGATGTAGGTGTCAGCGTTTATCCTAAGGCCCTTCTCAAAGAAATGGGGAGGCATGACATCACCTTCACTGCTGATAACGCCAAGGACCATTACGGAGGCAGGAAATTTCGTGTGCATCACGACAGGTATCTCTGAGGGGTCTTTACAGATCCAGCGATCATTCCTGGGATTTACCTTTTGGTCCACGTCAAAGTTTTTTCGTCAGAGAAGAACCTTAGCATGCCAAAAGAGTCGTGTTTCAGGTTGTTGAGGAGGGCAGCAGCCTTTCCTTTTCTGTTATTCTTCATATCCTCAGTCAGCAACTGACCTTTCCGAAGGGCATAAGACTTGAGACCAAGGTCCTCATGGATAGTTCTGACAATTGTCATAGAGCCAACGTCCATTTCCTTGGCTATAGCCCTCATGCTCTTCCCAGGGTTTCCATCAATCTTCTCCTTGACATTTTTGACAAATTCTTCGCCTCTTACCCTGTCCGATCGACGCGAGTGCTTTTTCCTTGTAGCTATCCCCTCTTTGTTACTGTCGGCCTCATCAAACTGCTTCTTGACACGATAAATAGTGGTTTTGGGCAACTTAAGAAAATCCACTATCTCTTTGGGGCTCCTTCCGGCGCGCAGAGCAACGATGATGGCAGCTCGATTTTCAAATTCTCGGTTACTCTTCATCACTACACTGCGCACACATGTACTGTTGCATTTTACATGAATATGGCTACGTAATGAAAAAAAAAACAAGTTTTTAATCTCAGGTAGTTTTTGTTTTATGGACTGTCAAAGTTAGTCCCAATTTACCTGTTACACCCTGTATATATAGCATTAGAAAGATATATAATTAAAATTTGTTTCTTAATTTGGTAAACCATATTTACATATTTAATCGAAGGAACATTACAGTATTATTTCTTTCTCTCTATTGAAGTGATGATGGCCTGTATAAATTTATCCCTAGTATTATTAATTCTAAAAGCTCTTAAATTTTTACAAAATATATTGCTCAGCTATAATTATTTTTAAATTAAATTTAATTGCCATCTATCGTTAAAATTTTACACAAATAAATTTACTGGCAATGCGTTTCTTTTAAATATCATCAAATCAAGTCATCTCTGTAGAGATAATATTTGATGATATTTAAAAGAAACGCATTGCCAGTAAATTTATTTGTGTAAAAAAAAAAGAAGAAGAAAAATAATTATTTTTATATATTAGAGGTCGACATATTGTATTTGATGATTTTGTATCAAAATTAGACGTACAACAACTTGACCATGTCTTTTTATTTAGCTCTTATTCTTCCGTTCGGCCATCAACAGATGTCCAATTTATATATTGCGGCTTTAAAGAATGCCAATAATCTTCATCTATTTACATACACAACAGATGATATTAAATTGAAAGTCATTTTTTTATATTACTAATAGTTTTGGTTGTATGATCGATTTAGTTATCTAGAAAAACACTTTAGCAAAGTTTTAATCTTTATTTGTTTTTTTTTTTCATACTGCTTTTAACACTTTTTATATTAAAAAAATTGGATAAATTGATGGTAGATTGGAAGTTGTTATTATTCAATATGATTATTTCATCTAAATATTAGAAAAATCCATTTCTCACTTATTTTGAATAAAGTTTTCTCTTACATACCAAACAATTAGTTATCTACTAATGGGTTTGATTATGTTTTCATAGATACTATTTATTTTTAGACATAAATTTGAAATCGAAGTGAAGTTGAAATTGAAGCCGACACCGGTCAGGGGAGAACTCTTAAGAGGGGTATGTCTATCATCGTGTCTCAAAGCGGATTGTTCTGTTTGAGTAAGAAAGGGGCACACCTGGGAACCCGACTTGTTTTTCTGGCCTTTTTACTCTACAAGCGCTGACTGTCACTCACAAGAAATTTATTTCTGTCACATTGGTAATTACACTAAAACTATATAACAGATGGGGAAATAGATATATATTGGAATATATTACAACATATATATATTATCTTCTAGTTTCTTGGAAAGTTGCATGTCGAAGTACGTCATAGTCCGAAAGCTTTCCGAATTTACAGCTTTAATGAAAGAAATACGTTACCGTTAACTTTTCTTCCTTCTTTAATACTTATTATATTTATATAATTACATATTCTACTATTCAATATATACTAGCTAATTCATATCAATTAATCCTATTTATAACAATAATATTTTATATAAAATCATCATTTTATTAATATCTGACTGGTTCCAGAAACGGTTAATGCTGATGGCAGTAAGTAATTTTAAAATAACAAATTATATCAAATAATACCATGTCATACATGTACATTATATAATACAGGGTTTATATATAAAATGTACATAAAATATTAATATTTTATTTTTATTTGTTTTCAGAGAAAATAAAAACCAAAATAGGTAAACATTATATAATTTACAGAAAAGAATATTTATTAATAATACCTAAAATATTTGTGTAACTTGTAGGTGATTTTTCCTTTTAATCAACTTAAAGAGCTATCAATTTTTCTGGCTATAATTTTATATATAATTGTTAATATAGTTTTTAATAAGTTTAAATTTGATATTTTTCTATTGCCAAATTCTTTTATGTTAATATTTATTAATGTAGTCAGTCTTTTTTTTTTTGTTTTTATGAAATTATTATTTAAAATTAATTTACACATTCATAAGAGTAAAATTAATATATAAATAAATATATTGAATCATAACTATTGTCACTTTTTTTTTCAGACAAATCAAAGTCTAAAGTGGGCAAGTTTTGTATTTAATTTTACCTATTAATTTTCATATTTGAATTTTAAAATTTGAACTATATTATGTAGAATATTATTATTAGCTTGATATATATTTCGAGGTCTTGAGAAAAAGGTTTCTTTTTGATATAATCACCTCAAATAAATTCTTTATTTCAAAAATTTAATTAGATATTTATGTTAGTTATAAAGTACTAGACGAATGACCTGGGCAACGCCCGTGTTTTACCCGATTGAATGTTTTTATTCCAATACTATTTGTTACAATTATAAATTGGAGCCGTGGATGTCACTCTTGTGAAACGTCCCGCTCCAAACTTTACATGTACATTAGGTCAGCTGGTATTACCCCTCATTTTCACCGCTAGAGGCGCGAGCGAATTGACTTTTTGTAAATATACATAATTATAAAGATAGAAGCTTCTATAGAAGATAATGATCATAATGATGATGCGCGCGCATCCGTGACAGCGATGAGGAATTGAGGAAAGACGGTCGTGACTATATATATTAATAGGCGAATGACCCGGCCTCGCCCGAGAAATCCCTTGGGTGCAATTTCCTTCATACTAAAAGTATATCAATAATAAATATTAGAAGTGCCATAGAATAGCAATACAGAAGTAACACATAAACTACAGGGAAAAAGTGTGTGTGATGGCAAAAATTGTATTATATTAGTGTTTAGGTATTTGATTTAATTAATATAGTTGATATAATAGTATATATTTATATTATATTTTTTATAAATTAGTTTTAAAAATTGTAAAAAAAAAAATGCATCGGCCGGGAATCGAACCCGGGCCGCCCGCGTGGCAGACGAGCATTCTACCACTGAGCCACCAATGCTTTAAAAAAATGGCCATATTTAGGTATTCATTCCATTCCGGATTAGTCCGCGTAAAAAAAAAAAGTTCTTCAAATTAAAAAAAGAAATAGCCAAAAATACTAATCAAAATGCAGCCGAAAATTTTCCTCAGGTTTATAAAAAGCGACATGCAAAATTTGGTAACAATTGGTTCAGTAGTTTTGAGTTTATCGTGAAACAGACAGACAGACAGACATAAATTGACTTTTATATATATAGAGATATATATTCTTCAAAATTATTAGTCTTTATATATATTGTTATAAAAATAGAATTTCTTTCTAAAATATTTTTCTGAAAAGAATTTTACAAAGTATAACGCTAGATGGTGCCGCTTTACACTATATATATCTATTGTTATTGTTTTCATTTGACCGGCACAAAATCTTTGTAAATATATAAATACGTAACCGTCTTTTATCTTCTTTACACCTAAATTTCAGGTATTTATTTCTCAAATTATTTTATGTCTTAAAAACCAAACGAGGTGAATTTTGTCAAGATTCTTCATAATATTATTATTAATAAATTTGTTTTTATATATAATATAGTAAAATATAGTGAATATAGTTAACTATAGTAAATAAATTAATGATATAAAATTATTCAATTGGCTTTTCAAAATGGTTAACGGTTGTAAAAACACACACATTGCGAACATACACATGTATTAAAACATGCTAAAATTTTCTTTCTCAAAGTATAAAACATATATTGTTTTGAAAATAGAGCAATCCATATTTAATTCATTAGATAAATAAAAAGCCATATATTGGATTTAATAAAATATTTATTTTGCCAATATTTCGGCTGGCTGAACGCCAACCTTTATCGAGGCATTACATTTTTGTATACACAAACTCAGCGCCGCATAGTGTTATAATATCACAGTTGAAATCAATTAAAATACAAAGTAGTTGGGAGAAATTTGTGCATGAAAATATTATTATAAAAATTGTAATCAAATATGTTGAATATATTAAATTATTAAAGAAAATATATAATAAGGTCTATCTTATATTTATATATTTTATTAAAATATTATATTATATAATTTATTAAATATTTTATTTTTCGAATATATTATCCTTACTAATGTTTAACCGCGATTTTTACAGAAAAGCGAAAAGAGAAGAAGGGTAAGTGATTTATTTTTTGTAACATATGAAGCATATTTTATATGAAATTGATATAATTCATGATATTTAAAAAATGATCTTAAAGAAAAAATATATATATAACATTAATTAATGAAATTAAGTGTTGATTAATGATTTACGTGTTTACATTGGTGTTTCCAGAAAAATCAAAATTGAGAATCTGTAAATATTTTAAAAATTATTAACTATATAAAATTAATAATGATAACTCTTTTTTCTCCTATTTATAAAATCTGATAATACGAGAATTAACTATTAGATTGGCTTACAGAAATAAAGGCTATGTTAATATATTCTCTTTATATCAATTATATTTTAATATTTCATTTTTGTTTCAGCAAAACCCAATGCAGAAATTAGTAAGTATCTATTTAGGGATCTTTAAGCACTTGAATACAAATGAAAATATATTTAATTAGGTAGTAAAATTAATTTTCAAAAAGTATTACCTGAAAATACAATTTTCGAAATTCTGGAAAAAAAAAACCCCGATAATTCGACAATTTTTTCGATAGAAGGAGCAACATTAGAAATTTCCGCAATTAGAATATGTGTATATTTCTCAATAGTAAATTTGTTTCAAATTATAACTTATCAAATAGTCAACAGTTTAATATATTGTATATTAATTAAATATTAAATTAATATGAATTTCACAATTAATTTATCATATCAATATAATTTCTATTGATTTATAAATTTATTTTGAAAATAGAACAATCCATGAATAAATCTTCAATTAAAAAGGCATATATTGGATCAAATATTATTTATTTTACCAATATTTCAGTTGGCTGAACGCCAACCTTTATCAATCTGTTATAACATATTCAATATGTTATGATACATTGATAAAGGTTGGCGTTCAGCCAACTGAAATATTGGTAAAATAAATGATATTTTGATCCAATATATGCCTTTTTAATTAGAAATTTTATTATATTTATTTACTATTTATTATTTGTCTTTGAATAGAAAATTTGTAATATCTGATATATGTTTACTTCAATGTTATATATATTAATATTAATAAAATATTATAATTCATGCTAACCTTCTCAAAACCTATATAAAATAGGATTTAAAACTAGCATCTTATTTTATAAGATTTTTGTTTTCATAACAACACCTAATTATACTACTATTTCGTTTCAGAACAAAGCAAAAAAAAATCTGGTAAATATATTTTAATACCAATTCACACAATATATTCTGTTAATATCAATGCATTTACTATCCTTCTCATTTCTTGTTTATCATTATAGTTATTTTTCTTAAACATTTTTTTAAAAATAGGATTTTATTTTTGATACTCAGAAAACCTCTTTGAATATTTCAATATAGAAAAATACAGAACTATTTTAAAATATTTATATATTTTATTCAAAGTTATATATTTATAGGTTTTTAACAGCAATATATACATTTTATATGATGCACTAGCGCGCCATCTGATATCAAAATTCGAAACTATTCTAAAGGCGCAAGACTTTTTTTGATATTAAACAATTTCTACTGCCCTCACTGCAATGGAAAAATTAATGGGAGGGCCTGGCTCATCAGTGTTGAACCCTTCCAGCGGTTTCTCCAGTTTAATTTTTCTATTGCAGTAAGGGCAGTAGAAATTGTTTAATATCAAAAAGAGTCTTACGCCTTTAAAATAGTTTCGAATACATTTTATATATTAATAACAACTTTTCACACTTTATAATAACGACAATTGAATAATAGATATAATAATTATTATTGTTATTAATGAAATTACTATATATAATCAATTGCAGTTTTAATAGAATGCCTTTTACTTTGATATGTCTATTTTATATCTATTTGAATGAACTAATAAAATAATTTATTTTGACACATATCTCAAGTAAAAAAAAATGTTTATCAATCTATTTTATGTTATTGATTTTTCCCAGAATTTCGTTCTGCTATAAAGGCTGATTTATGGCTTAAACTGCAGACCTTTTTATAATCGCTTTTTATACAGAATTGATCTCAATTAAACGAAAAATTCACAAAGTTTACCTTCTGCTTCAAAGATCCTCAAATATATTCAATGCAAATGTGATGGTCTAATTTCTAATTAATATACGTTCTGACGTTTAAGGCCAAAACCCTAATGTGTACATTGTGCGAAAAGTAAATTACTGAAGAACTACCTCATTACCTGCTTAATTGTACAGCCCTTGATGTAGAGGGAGGCCATATATAAAAATATTAAATGTACCAACACTTCACCCTACGTATTGCTTTCAAAAATATCAGCAAATAATTCTAATGCAATATCTTATTATACTTTTTTTAGATCATCATTGTGTAAGGACCAGTCAACAAGTGAATGACTTTGAGATGAAGAATAAAGCCAGTTCAATTTCTATTTCACTACCTATGTAAATAACACAAGATGATTATTACCTTACCAAATTGGGAGAATCTGTATGGGGCAAGTCTCTACAAAAGGTTTTTGTGTGTGTGTAATTTATAATTAATATAAAATATCATTGTTATGGGGATTGTGCTAGAAAAGAAAATAGTTACAACCTTCGTTAACAGATGGCATGCTTCATGGGACTTGAGCCAATTACCTCGACTCGAAAGAAGACGGTACGAGTCACGCGACGCCTGTGTTTGGGCAATTGTTGTTGTTTTGAAAACTAGAAGCTATAGAACGTATTCGGGATACAAGATATGCAGAAAGGAGGCAATTTTGACACGGCTGGTGATCAACAGCGAAAGAAATGGCGTTTTTGCAATTAAGGACCAAGTAAAACACACAACAATATTGTAGCGAAGTATTTATTATTTTACACTAGTATTAACAGAGTATCATCTTTTGTTTATATTTTACTACTCTGTAAACTTCCCTCATTCCTTATATTTTGTTTATCTTTTATAGTTTGTTCTTGCCTAAAATAAATTGCTGTCTCATCCTGAAGTTTGTCTTCCCTAATTTTCCACGTAGCAATATATATGTCTTAAACCCTGGTAAGACAACAAGTGAGTTGGAAGCAGTCGGGGTTGAGTGGTAAGGCGTGCAGAGTGGGAAGTCCGCACGGGACAGTAAGGACAAAGTTTGGGATCAAAAGACGCTCTCCCAGTACGTCTCAAGTGGCACCAGAACCAGGGGGAAGTTGAAGATTAACAGAGGAAATCTCGGCGTCCAGCCTGAAGCCACGGGGACCGTCGTGAGATGATAATGGGCCTAGAACTGAGCGGGCCTGTCCGAAATATCCACTGTAACCTAATTGTCAACATCCGGACCAAACGGTGGCAAACTGGTGTCACTTTGAGACGATTAGAAAAGACGTCATACTTTATTACTTACATATTTTTGTTTAAATTACGATTTATATATGTGTTTTAAATACCAATAATAATTTGCATCCTAAGAATGTTTATTAAAGCAATAGATGCTCGTGGCTCATACTTTGAAGAATCTTCAGGATATTGAACTCTTAATGCTAACTTTTGTAAGGGTTTTAATCAAACTACATGTAACTGAAGTTAAACTGGATATCAGATTAAAGACAATATCTGGAAATTTCATCTTATAAATAATGATTAATACTTTGAGAAAATTAGAATGTTTGTTCTCTATTGTATTTTAAGATAGATATGTGGGATGGTTGCGTGCGTGTTGGTGTGACTTGTGGAAAGGCTGCTGATAAAATTATATATATTTTTTCATAAAATAAATTAATTTATTTAAGGCCAGAAATATATAAAGAGAAAAGAAGTAACGGCCGTTGGAAGCAAGCCTTGTTGTTTACGCGCGTGGCCAGAGAGTCTCGGATGCCGCCGCGCATGCGTAGTTAGGTTGCCGCTGGCGGTTGCCGAGGCCGTCACACTACTGCCCGTATGTTTAGTGGAGCTTTGTCTCAGTTCGCGCTCGCTGAAGCAAAGTGTGGTCACCACAGATATGTAAAATAGATTAAATCTATTTAAAATATAAAAGTGTTTTATTATCACTAATGGAATCAAGTAGAATTATTAGAATTCTATTTTAATATTGAATAATATCAATTTTAGAAAAGGTTATCAAAATGCAATATGTTCTTGTTCAGGATTGGAGTTGTTCTCTTTTATTTTTATTTGTGTACATTGTGTAAATTCATTATTTGTTTTTGTATAAGATTATATTCGTTTTCTTTGTAGGCAAATATCAGACGCACCTAAATTGTAGGTATTGTGTAAATTTACTGTCTCTTTTTGTTTTGTGTAATATATGAAATATATGTAAAATAGGTTAGTATAAAAGGGAAAATTTTGGATGAATAAAGTGTGTGTGAAAGTGAGGCTGGTCTAGGGTGTCTTGCTTGACCTCCTTTTCAAATTTAAATTGTCTCCACAAGGGAAACTGGTCCCTCGACATCTGAATCTAAGGGCGCCTAGGGCAGACAGCCTTTATCGCGCCAACAACTGGTCCCTCGACATCTGAATCTAAGGGCGCCTAGGGCAGACAGCCTTTATCGCGCCAACAACTGGTTCCTCGATATCTGAATCTAAGGGCGCCTAGGGCAGACAGCCTGACCGCGCCAACAAGTGGTCCCTCGAGCCGGATCGAAGCGCTATGGAGACGCAGCCAACGGATTTGGAGGGAACTCCTCGTATCAGGAGGAGTACTAGAAAAAACCTTGGAATCGGGCCAGTAAGATATCCGGACGCAGAGCCTCAGAGAACAACTCCCATCGCTATAACAGAGCTGACTGGGGAGGGAATAGACTCGACCAGGACAACGGAACCTGGAACAGGTGGACGGTCATCTGCTTCGAGCCGATCAGATCGTTTAAGGAAGCGAATGGAGCTTCAGATGGTGAAGCTGAGAATTGAAGAAGAGAAAGGGAAGCTTCGGGTTAACTCGCTGCAGCAGCGGGAATTGGAGCTGCGAAGGAGCCTGAAAGAGGACGACTCCCAGTGCCTTAGCAGCGACGACGATGTCGCTGAAGACACCAAAGCCGAGAATGATGAAAAATACGTGGCGGAACGGGAGACAAGGCCGAAAGAAGAGCCATTGCTGTTGCAGACTACCCCTGTATTTCGTCCCGCAACGCAGCCTGGTCGCTGCGCGAATGATCCAGAGCCTACTTCGGGTGCCAGCGAATTAGCAATGGCGTTGGTAGAGGCTTTCAAACAGCAGAGCCTAACACGGAGAGATTGATGGCGCGTCAGGGTTCGGGGGGACAGTTGCCTGTGTTTTCCGGGAACCCCCTTGATTGGCCGGTGTTCATCCAGCACTATCGGCAATCGACCAAGGACTGTGGGTATTCTCCAGCTCAGAACATGGCGAGGTTGGAGAGAGCGGTGCAGGGAGATGCAAGAAGGTCAGTACGTGCTCTCATGATTGTCCCGGCCAATTCTGAGGTGGTAATACAGGTTTTGGAGCAGCGATACGGACAGCCTGAGTACGTCGTACAGGCCTTAATTGAAATGGCCAAGAAGACCCCATCGCCGAAGGAGGGTCGATTGTCTGGGATCTTGGATTACGCCAACACTATAAATAACCTGGTGACAACGGTGAAGGCGCTGGACACCCCGAGCCACCTGCAAAATCCTCAATTGAAGAAGGAGTTGGTAGACAAACTGCCAGATGCGCTGCGGTTGCAGTGGGGAGAATACGTGTTGATGCGAGGGGGGTGCAGGAGAAGTCACATTGGAAGACCTTTCTAAGTGGATGAATATAAAAGCTGCAGCAGTTAGCATGGTGACCATTCCGGACTTCAAAAAAGGCCGTGAGAGGGATAGTGGGCATCATAGCGTTATGACGGCGGTTGAGTCGGGTTCTCCCGGGAAATGCGCGGCGTGTAACGAGGCCGGTCATTGCATTCGGAATTGCCATCTATTTAGGTCAAGTAACATCGATGACCGATGGAGGATGGTCAAGGAGAAGAAGTTGTGCATTTCCTGTTTGCGAAAGGGACATGGCATAAAAACATGCCGCCAAAAGAAGGTGTGTGGTGCGGGTGGATGTGAGCAGAGCCATCATCCCCTTCTGCACAGTGAGAAGGAAAGACCAGCGGCAACCTCGTCGACCGACACCAGAACCCCTGCAGAAATAAGTGGACTGTTGAATGGAAGCTCGCGATCCGTCATACTGCGGGTTATTATGGTCCAACTGTTTGGAAAGGATGGAAAGTCAAGGAAGGAGTGTGCGATTTTTGATGAATGCTCTTCCGTGACGATGATGGATGCGGATTTGGCGAATCAACTCGGACTACGGGGAAGGACTGACCCCCTGCGGCTCAAATGGACAGACGGGAGAATGCAGGAAGATTTCACTTCCCGACGTGTTTCTTGTGAGGTCGGCCCCGTAGAGGATAGGCATAGATTCAGCCTGAATAATGTACGAACTGTACAAAATCTCTGTCTTCCTGCTCAGCCGTTCAGATTTGATGAGCTGTGCGAAAAGTGGAATCACCTAAACGCGGTAAAAAATACCAGATATGGGTAATATAAAACCGAGATTACTAATCGGTCAACCCCACATTAGGCTGACGGCGGCGAGAGAAATCATCGAGGGAACTGGCGACTCTCCTATTTTGACAAAAACCCATCTAGGGTGGTTGGTACACGGTCCAACAGGCAATGTAAGCGGAAATGGGGAGATTTCTTTCTCTACCTTTGCGGTATCTGACGAGGACTTTCTTCATGATCTGGTGAAGGAGAATTTCAAAATTGAAAGCATTGGGGTTAGGGGGCTGTTGCCTCGTTCAAAACAGGACCTTCTAGCGGAGCAGAAGATGAATGAACTCACTCGACGAGTTGGAGACAGATGGGAAACTGGTTTGCTGTGGAGGGTGAACGGGGGGATATGAGGCTGCCTGATAACTACAGTGTTGCATTCAACCGTCTTATAGGAGTAGAAAGGCGACTAGAACGAGACCCCTTGCTGAAATTATTATTCGAGAATGGGCTACGCTCGGATTCTGAGTAAGGAGGAGAGAAACGTGAAGACGGGAAGGCAGTGGCTCCAGCCGCATTTCCCCACCTTTCCCCCCAACAAACTCGGAAAAATGAGAATAGTGTTTGATGATTCAAGCAAATGTGATGGTCTCTCCCTGGGCTCGTTCCTGCTGACTGGGCCTGACTTGTTGGTGTCGCTTCCCGGAGTGCTGCTTAAATTCAGAAGAAAAGCTTTTGCTTTCACCGGGGACATAACCGAGGTGTTCCATCAGGTGAAAATCAGACAGTATGATTGTGCTGCACCTGGTGGTTGGCTGCAGGTGGCTGCGCAGAACATGCGCACTGCCAGTCTCATCGTGGGCATTGACTTGGTGCCCATTCCTCCCATCCCCCAAGTGATGACCTTGGAGGCCGACATCACAACAGAGGAATGCCGCAATCTCCTGTTCTCTACTCTTAATGGCTGGAAGGCTGACATCTTCCTCAATGACGGAGCCCCCAACTTGGGACAGAACTGGGTCCAGGATGCCTATGGCCAAGCGGAACTCACCCTCTCCGCCCTCAAACTGGCCACAGAGTTTCTAGTGAAGGGAGGCTGGTTCGTCACCAAAATCTTCCGCTCTAAGGAATACAACTCCCTCAAGTTCGTGGCAGAGAAGATGTTCAAGCGGGTGATTGTGTCCAAGCCCAAGGCCTTCAGAAATGAGTCTGCAGAAATATTCTGGGTGTGCAAACACTATTTGGCCCCAGACAAGATTGACCCCAAGTTCCTGGACCCCCAGTATGTCTTCAGGGACGTGGTGCAGGAGGTATCCAAGAACAAAGTGAGCGACCTGCTCAAGCCAGTCTCCAGGGACAAGCCTAAGCCAGAGGGCTATGATGATCTCCTGGTCTACAAGAAGATGCCAATCTCTGAGTTCATCTACGGGGACAACTACACTGAGATCCTCTACAATGCCTATGAGATCACTCTGGATGACGAGACCATTGCCAACCACCTCTCCACCACAGCAGAGATTAAGGAGAATCTTAAGGACATCAAAGTTCTGGGTCCGGCGGACATTAAGCGGCTGCTGAAGTGGAGGAGGGCACTGCGGGAGGAGCTGGTAAAGAAGGAGCCGGGCAGGGAGGCAGAGGAGAAGTTGGAGGAGGAATATGTGGATGCCCTGCTGGCCAAAGAGCTGGAAGAGGTCACTGGAAACATGCGCAAGGAGAAGAAGCGCAAGCAGAAGAAGCTCCAGAAGAGACAGACTCAGATGTTGAAGAGTGAGACTGAGACCGACCTGCTGGCTGAAGACTATGACCTCTTCACTATCTCCAAGATCAAGACCAAGAAGGCCTTGGAGACCATTGGAGCCGACCAGGAGCCCCCAGAGCTGGAGCCAGAACCAGAGGAAGAGGAAGCTGAGCTGAACAAGAAGAAGCTCAAGTACTACAGCCGGGATGAGCTGCCCGACTACCACACAGAGGGCGACGGAGCCCCGAAGTCTAGCTCAGAGGATGAGGACAGTGACGTGGAAGATGATGGAGATGCTCTAGATTCAGCCAGTGGTGAGGAAGACAATGAGGAGATTTCAGTAGACGAAGTACTTCCAAATTCTGAAGAATGTTCAGCCGAGGAATCTGAAAAGGATGATGATGATGAAGAGGCAGATGAGGAAGAGAACCCCCTGGTGATGAAGTTTAAGCAGAGCATGGACTCCAGGTGCAAGGAGTACTTTGACCAGCCCATGTTAAAGGAAGCTGACGAGGACTTCACTGAGATGGAGATTGACCTAATGAACAGGGCTCTTCAGCAGAATGTCCAGGGTAAAGACAAGACCAAAAAGGAACAGAGAAAATCCACTGTTGAAGCTCCCAAGAAAAAAAGGGAAAGCCGGAAAAAGAAACTTGAAGAGGATGCAAGAGAAAGCTGCCAAGAAGACAGAGGCCAAATTGGACCTCAAGGCTGAAAATGGATTTCGTCCCGAAATCGGGGGGAAATATGTTCAGGATTGGAGTTGTTCTCTTTTATTTTTATTTGTGTACATTGTGTAAAGATTGTGTACATTTTTGTATAAGATTATATTCGTTTTCTTTGTAGGCAAATATCAGACGCACCTAAATTGTAGGTATTGTGAAAATTTACTGTCTCTTTTTGTTTTGTGTAAAATATGAAATATATGTAAAATAGGTTAGTATAAAAGGGAAAATTTTGGATGAATAAAGTGTGTGTGAAAGTGAGGCTGGTCTAGGGTGTCTTGCTTGACCTCCTTTTCAAATTTAAATTGTTTCCACAGGGGAAACTGGTCCCTCGACATCTGAATCTAAGGGCGCCTAGGGCAGACAGCCTTTATCGCGCCAACAACTGGTCCCTCTACATCTGAATCTAAGGGCGCCTAGGGCAGACAGCCTTTATCGCGCCAACAACTGGACCCTCGATATCTGAATCTAAGGGCGCCTAGGGCAGACAGCCTTACCGCGCCAACAGTTCTATTAAACTTTAAAATGTTGAAAATGAAAAGTGTCCTTATCGAAATATCAAAAAAAAAAAATGCTATCAATCATATTTGAATGTTGCACTCAAATATATAATTGAAATATAAAAATTATAAACAATCTAATATAATTAATATGATTTTTCAGCTAAATCCAAATCCAAATTGGGTGAGTATATTTATTTATAAATAATATAACAATTTAGATTTGTTGACTTTGCTTAGAATTATTAAAGAAACCGATTCCAATAATTATTAATCAAACATTATATTCATTGATTTACAAGAGAAAGAACAAAATATAAAAGGGAAACTAATATTAAACAAAGGAACTTTTTTTTTGTTTTGGTTAGCGCCTATTTACCTGTGAGCTTACACACACTCTGTGGAACAATTAATTTATATATATACAACAAGATAAACCATTTTTGTAAATATATTTATGATTATTTTTATAACCTGAAAGGTTCAGGTTCCTAATATATATTCTTTTTTCTCTCTTTTTATTTCGATTACTTTTTCTTGTATAATATGTTTATAACTGTTTCTGTTAAAAAAAAAAGGTAAATCGACGCAATTATCCCTTGCCGGGATATCGCGTTTTGTGTGTTGAAATAAATAATAATAAAAATATTGTATCAATGATAATATATATTTTTTGTTTTTGACAACAGAGAAAAAGAAATTAAAAGTCGGTAATTATTATTCTAATAAAATATAAAATATTTGCATATTTCATTCAATTTTTTTTTTATGTTTCCTTGAGCTATGTTATTCGTCAAATATCATCTAGGGTTAGGTTTCTAAAATATAATTTTTATTATGGCTATAACTTTCGGAAGTAAATGATTTTTTACATGACTGTTGCTGGTTGGTATAATATTCCAAACGGAGTCAGACAACAAATTATATATCATAAAATCAACTTTTAATTACATTTATTTAATACAAATTATCAGAAGTATTGTTGTATACTACATATTGATGTTCTTTTTTTTTGTGTGTGTTTTGGTTAAATATCATTTCTATATTATAAAATGTTAGATATATGTGTTTGATATATTATAGATAAATATTTATATTTTATATGATTTATATTTAGAATGATGTATAATTATTTTTATCATATTATTATGATAACAAATAATGTGATATTAATGTTAATTTAAATAATTTTGATAAAGTATATTTTATGAGCATTATGTATTTATAAGATTAATATTTTAATTTAATATTTGAATTAAATAGTTATTAAACAAATTAAAACTCATGATGAAAATATGAAATGTTAATATTTAGTAGCCGCTACAAGACTATTCTTTACTATAACAATTTTTAAATTCTAGAAGCTAGCGATGCGCTATAGAGAATCTAAAGAATAAATATAATTATTAATAAACCTCTATTCTTGAATAAAATTTTGCCAAACAATTGTTTATGTTTATTCATTATAAAATTTTCATTTATATGAAAAATAGACACTTCGGCAATTTAGAGTTTTTTTTTATCTTTACAACGTTTCGGCAAAAATCTTTTGTCTTTGTCAGGAGAAGTAAATAAAAATAAAGCATTTGGAAAGGCGTTAAAGCAGAACAATTTTAACGTCTTGCCAAATGCTTTATTTTTATTTATTTCTCCTGACGAAGACAAAATATTTTTGCTGAAACGTTGTGAAAATAAAAAACTCTAACTGGCCGAAGTGACTATTTTTCATATAAATATGAATGCCTGCCATGTAGGCATATTTACATTATAAAATTGTCAAATACGTTTAAAAATACAATATATTTTCTAACAATTAGTTCATTTTTATTTTAAAATTATATTGCCACGTTTTTATTTTAAAACGCTAATTTTAGTTTAGTAAAACTTTATTTTTAAAGTTTATTATTTTAAAAGTGAAATGTTTGTTAATGAAAAAGATATTTTACCTAAACTCATTTTATTGCCGCTTTCTTTTACAAGCCATTTGTTTATGTGTATTTTTACATATCGTTTTTATTGAGTTTTTACTAATTTAGTATGTACATCATTGACTTTTGATGTATAAAAAATTAAAATGAAAATAAACACATGAAAAATTAAAATAACATTTTAAAGGAAATTATGTACAATTGAAAATTGTTTTTGTTACGTCTCAATATATATTTTTTTAAATATTAGAATATTTATAATTATTTATGTGTAATTGTATAGTTATTTTATTTTCCTCAAAGTCTTACCCTTTTAATTTTTATATTTGAGTTAATACTTGTTTGCATTTTTTTCAGAGAAGCCAGGTGTACAAATTGGTAATCATACTTCTCAAAATTACATTTAAAATAATCAATACTAATATATTACGATGCAGTAGCGCGCCATCTGTTATGAAAATTAGAAACTATTTTTGACTGGTAAGATGCTTTTTAAAATTAAACTGGCGAAACCGCTGGGAGGGTTCACCACTGATAAGCCAGGTTCTCCCTTTAATTTTTCCGTTGCAGTAAGGGCAGTAGAAATTGTTTAAATTTCAAAAAAAGAATATTACGCGTCTAAAATAGTTTCTAAATTTCATTACTAATATATAAATATATTTCAATTTTTTTTTATAAAGATTTAATATTTATTTATAATGTTTTATTAATAGTAAATATTTAATACATGAATAATACATTAAATACCTAAATGATCATGAATAGACATTGAAGGAGCTTTTGACAATACATGATGTCCAGCTTTGATCAAAAGAATTGATGAAGATGATATGCCTGCTGATCTGATCAAATTTCACAATCCCTTTTGAAAAATATGAAAATAAATTTTAATTATAGTAACCGAACAATCTTCAAAACATTATCAAAATGTTGCCCACAAGGTGGACCATTGTCTCCATTGCTTTGGATGATATTTATAAATGATATGTTAACCAAAATACAAATACCAAACTCAAAAATAATTCGCTATGCGGATGATGTCACAATAATATGTTGGAATAAAGATTTAGCAACCCTCAAAAATTCAATTGAGCGTATTTTGGAAAAGGTTGTCGACTGGTATACAGAAAACAAATAAAAAATAAAAAGTCTTGATAAAACTAGTATTTCACATTTTCATAACAAATATGAATTTGATATTAAATTAAAAAACAATATTATCACGCCTTTTCAAGAAATAAAAATTTGGGAATTGCCTTTGCAAACCATCGAAAAAAAATTAATTGAATTTCAATCCTCATTTGAACAATATACCAAATAGAACTCGAAGACAAAAAATATATAATTTTTTTGTTATGTGGCAAATCTTGGGAACTAAGCACAAAAAAAAACACATTTTATACAAAACAATATTTAGACCGATACTCACTTATGGAACTGAGGTCTGGTATAAATATATAAGTACGTACACAAATTTAACTCACTTCAATATCAAATATTATTAAGGTGTACACAAACTTATAAAACAACTAGCTATAGTTGTGTGCATACTCTGGCAAATATTCCTTTGATTACGAATTATATGGAATCCCGGAAAAAATATGATCTGAATAATTTATAGATTGAGGACCAACAGCGATATGACTTGGATATTAGAGATATACTTGAAAATTTTATAAAATATAAACTGACACAATTGAAGAAAAATACTAACCAAACATTTCAAAGTTTCTTTCCCGCTAATATTCCGAAATATATTCGGGCAAATTTACACAACTCTAAATTTATTACAAATCACGGAAATTTTAGAAGTTTTTTAAAAATCATCAAATCAGTGCAAGATTCAAAATGCTTCCGTGGATGTGAGGAACAAACATCTATTCATATGCTGCTTAATTGCACCAACTTACAACTCATTTTGCAGATTTATTTCGAATCATATAAAAAACTACTAAATTCCATTGGAACGCCTTTATTTAGAAATTAACTCTGTTTAGTATAGTTTGAATAATTATCAATATCTAGTAAATCTTCATTATAAAATATTCCTTAAAACTTTCTTCAATCTGTAAATTGTTTTTTTTTTCGAATACACATAATACTTTAAAATTTGATTTCATTTAACTATATTTGCATACCAACTCTTTGTATACATTTCAATTGTGTTGATATTTTTCTCTTTTTATGCAACTAAAACTCGTATACTAATTCTTGTACATATTTTAAATATCTTTCTTTTTTTTTCTCTCAATATTTTGTTTATCTTTAAAGTGCAAGTGTCCCTAGGAGGACATAGCGCTCTAAGTCTAAATATATCATAATTTTTTTTATTGATAGAGAAATTATGAGTTATATTTCCTAATTAAATATGTATTCTCATGACATGACATATATTTTTTTTTGTTTCAGTGCAAACACAATCTGGTAAATATATTATAATAAAGAAAACATGCTTGAATTAGAAATTAACACAAAATATTAATATAAGAATTGAAAACATTTTAAATGATACAGAGAAGCTGCAATATTAAAAATAAAATAAATAATAAAAATGTTAATACTTTCATAACATTTTATTTTTGTGTTTTACCAGTACAATCCAATAATAAAGAGGGTAATTATTTTTTATTATATACATATTAATAATGAAATACAATGTAATAATTATATATTTATATATTGAGCGCTTTTGTCTTATCATTATTATATAATATACGAATGACCCGAGCAATGTCCAGGTTTTACCCGATTAAATGTTTTTATTCAAATACTATTCGTTACTATTATAAATTGGCGCCGTGGATGTCACTCTTGTTAAACGTCCCGCTCCAAACTTTGTGTGTTTTCAAAATATAAAAATGTAAATTTCACAACGATATTTGAAAATTATATTATTTTGATTTTTATATGAATATATTTTAAATTTGATATATGCATAAAATAATGATAGCAAGTGATTTCCTGCCCATACGCTGTCATTGCGTCACTCAATGTTATTCTTGTGAAACGTCCCGCTCCACCAATCCTTGTCGCGCACGTGGTTCATCCTTTCCCAACTTTACTTCTCGCAGTTACCGCAGTGAGGCGCTGGTGCGAGTGAAATAAGGAAAATGTGTCGATAATATGTTAATAACTCCAAGGATATTCGAGATAGAAGCCTGAAAATTTCACTATAAGTTCTTCCAGATTCAACTCTATATACTGTTAAAATTTCAGCCAGATTAGTTACGTATTGTGAACGTGTATAGCCGACATACATACATACACTGACTTTTATATATTGCCACGTGGAAAATTAGGAAAGACAAAAACTTCAGGATGGGACAGCAATTTATTTAAGGCAAGCAAAAACTATAAAGGATAAACAAAAAATAAGGAATATGGGAATTTTACAGAGTAGTAAAATATAAACATAAAAAATGATATTCTGTTAATACTTGTGTAAAATAATAAATCTTGTAAAATAATAAATACTTCGCTTCAATATATAGGGATTTAAAAAGTTTTATCGTGTTTCAGAAAACGAAGAATCTTTTGTGGGTAAATATATTATATATAAAATAACTAAGCACTTTATACATTAATTTTATATTAAAAAGAAGAGAACGAAAGTAAAGCGACATGTTTATATATTGAAGAGGTGCAAGCTTTCGAAAAATAACGCGGATACTTGTTTAACAGCCTGCTGAAAGCCGTTATTGTCCGAAAACTAGCACCTGTTCAATATCTTCAATGAATAAACTGGTCGTTTTTATTTTAGGTCTCTTCTTAACAATGATATCCATTGCCTCCTTTCATGTGTACAATTTTATATTGTTATTTCACTAATAGACAGAAAATATTTTTAGAATATAAAATTTTGCTAGAAATTTTAAATAATAAGTAAACGCCTAAGGATAATTAAGTTTCATTGTGTATTCATTTTCCTTTAGAAGGGAGTTATCCAGAAAGCTCGAAAAACGTTTACTTGAAAATATACTCTTTCTTAGACTTTTACTTTTTATTATCTAAAAGAGAGAATATATATATTGTAGCGTAGAAATCAAGTCTTTGTATATCTGAAGGTGTGAAAGTATTTATTGATGACGTCACGGCGACTAGTCTACAATTATTAACCAAACTATCTACAGCTAGGGAACCTTGAACAAACAAGCTAAGAAATATTTTAAAGATGATTTTACAAGTATAGAGTAATATTTCTATAATCTGTTGATTAAATTAAATTAAATAATAAATTATTTCTTCGCCACAATATAGTTTGATGAGATGTTTCTTTATTTTCTAATATCCTATTTGTGACAGAGAAAGTTATACATAGAGGGGGTAAGTGTATTTATGTAATTCACGTTTTTATAACAACGAACACATGAGAACTAACATACATTTTTCTATAATAAGTTTTTTCAATTTTGTTATTGATCCTGAGAGTTTTAATTTTTCAATATTTTTTTTTCTGACCAAAATAAAAAAAAAAAACTAAGAGCTGATTCTAAAATGTAAATGCTTACTATAAAGTTACTTAAAAGATTATATTTCAATTAGTTAAATTCCAGACAACAATACAACTAAAATACACAATAAACAATTTAAATATGGATTCCATATTGAATTTCTCAACATAATCAAATTTTTAACATTTTATTTTAATTTGAAATTGAGATAATAAAATTGACATTAAATATGGAATACCAAACCTTTTATTACTATAATGAAATTGATTATATTACATTTTCTTATATATATTTTATATTCATAGAGTTAATAGTTGTTGAGAATTAGAATATATAACAAGATATCAAGCGCTATTATTAGGTTTATAGATAAAATAATGTGAAAAATAATAGAAAAAAAATAATAAAAAGATCAGGTGGTAATATCAAAAATAAAAATGGCATATCCTGACCAGGAGCACATGTGCTTTTCAGAGCGCCATCTGGTGGAACAGAAATAAACTAAACATTGATTTAGTCTGTTCCCGGAACAGACTAAATCAATGTTTAGTTGATTTCTTTTCCACCAGATGGCGCTCTGAAAAGCACATGTGCTCCTGGTCAGGATATGCCATTTTTATTTTCAGAAAAAATAATACGAGTATTTGTTAATATTATAAAATTTCAATGGTAAAATTATGAATAAAATAAAATATGCTGAGGGAAGAGTTGATTTTTTATACAACGACAATACAAGTTTTTGGACGTAAAAGCCCTTCGACAGGTATAACTATACTACAAACCTTTGCTAGCGTAGTTATAACTGTCAAAGGAATGTTACGCCCGAAAACTTGTATTGACGTTATATAAAAATAAACTCTTTCTTCAGCATATATTATTTTATTTATAGATAAATAATATTTCACAAAAATCGCTAATTAATGATTTAACTCAATATTTAGCATCATTGATTTAAAATAGGTTATGATTGTTGTGGAATTCTATTATACATTTTAAGAAATAGTATTTTAATATAGAAAAGAAACTATAAACTGAAACTTATATATTTGATATATATATATACAGTTAAACATGTCTATAGCGCTCCCTCTTGGAACTCACCAAAAATAGGCTGCTATAGAGAGGGGGTGCTATAGACAAGTCATTTTTAATGTAAATCGCATCGTACTACGTATTCAAAGTGGGCACTATAGAGAGGGAGGCGTTCTTTGGAGAGGGCGCTATAGACAGGTTTAACTGTATATCGATTTTAATAGAAATTATGTATCTATAATTTAATACTTGCAATATATATTTGTGAACAATTTTCCAAGGTGTAATTATCTTTTAAATATTATTCCATTCATTATTTTATTCGATGTTAATTTTGCTATCTGTGAAGGATCGTCTAGAAAAACGAGAAGAAAAAGATCAGGTATGACTATATTTAAATGTGATTAAAATAATATATATATATACATTAAAATATACTCAAAGACAAAATTAAAGAAATTTGTACATTCTAGCATTTATGGTAAACGGTTTGCGGATTTCGACAAATTAGAAAGAAGGAATCATATATCGCCGCAACTCTCTTTATTATTATAGCGGTTAAGGAAGATTTCGGGCAAGCCCTTCTTCAGCTAATTATTCAGCTCTCTTTGTTTGTACAATATAATTAGCTGAAGAAGGGCTTGCCCGAAAGCTTCCTTAACCGCTAAATTAATAAAAAGAGTTGCGGCGATATATGATTCCTTCTTTCTAATTCTAGCATTTATATCAGGATTCAGATAATAACTCTGAAAGATATTACAGTGACCTTTATTGAAGACACACGAGATAACCTAGTGTATATACACTCATGGACAAAACTTAAGGAAGTTGTACCTTTTAGCATGTATATCAGGATTTAGACAATAACTCTGAAAGATATTACAGTGACCTTTATTGAAGACACATGAGATAACTTGAAAAAAGTATATTAATATGTTTGTGGGGGAGGGGGTATATCAAAATATTTGTCGATTAAATATTTGTAATTAGTTGTTTTTGAAAATTTATTAAAATATCAATCGTAAAGGGAAATTATATAATAAATAAATATACTAAATACAAGGTGGGATCAATAAATAAGGTGAATTATAATTTATTTTAAAAAATAAGAACGATATTGAAAATTAGGACTTGATTTATTCAAAATAATCACCTTGGCTTTCTATACATCGTCTCCATCGTTCTGGCAACTTGTAAATACCCTCTTTATAGGCACTCTTAGGAAGCGTGTGAAAAAAATCTTGCACCACTTTCTGGACATCTTCATCCGAGTCAAATCGCTTTCCCTTTAACTCCTTCTTTAGTAGTCCAAAAAGGAAATAGTCAGAGGGGGCTAGGTCTGGACTATATGCAGGATGTTCTAAAACTTAAAAACCTAATTTAATGATTGTAGATACAGTTTTACATGATGTATGCGGCCTTGCATTATCATGAAGGAAGAGAACACCTTTACTAAGCTTCCCTCTTCTTTTGCTTCTTATACCGGGCTTTAGCTTATTTACAAGAATGTCACAATAAAGGTCGCTGTTCATACGTTGCCTATGGTAAAATGGATATTTTTCTATCCTCCAAAATTAAGTTTTCAACCGCATTTATCGTGCTTGGCGTCGCTGTAACACTTGGTCGTCCAGGTCTCTCAATATTGGTACATGTAATTCGTCCATTTTTAACTCGTTAACCCATTTATAAATGTTTTTCTGAGACAAACAAGACTCACCATAGATATTTTTCATTCTTTGGCATATTTGAGATGTTTGAATACCTTCTGCATTCAAGAAACGAATAACTGCACGTTGTTCAAGCGTGGTGCAATCCTTCAAGGGAGCTTCCATTTAAGTTTATTTATAAGTCTCGCGCCGCTAATGGGAAAAAAGAACAGAACACCTTAAATAGTCTCTCGATGTTATATTTTAATATTCTGTGGTTTAAATTATTTTTGCTTTTTTAATTTTTAAGAAATAAGATAATTCACCTTATTTATTGATCCCCCCTTGTATATATAAAAGAGTTGATCCGTTTTGTAGTTAAATTTAATATCATTGACACCTACTCCAGAATATATAAATGCCTAGAACAACATATTATTTTATCTTATTATTTGTATTTAAAATCGTTTATTTTATTTCACTCTCTCTCTCTCTTATAAATCAATGTTTGTTGTTTGTAGTTGAAGAAGAAATCCAAGGTATACTAATTAAGAATTATTTTATTACTTAAAAAATAAATTACTATTTCAAAATTTTTACCAATTTATATAATTCTAAACAATACAATTTTCATATAAATATTTCAGTATTTCATAAATAAATATGTAAAGTAATAATATATTAAAAACAAAATTAGCATTTCCTGACCTCTTACATGAACATTTTAGATAGTGAAGCAAGAAAATGATTATTCTTTGATTGTGAAAGCTTTTAAAAAATAGGAACTTACCCTCTATTTTTTTTGTTTATTTTTCTTTGTCGTCTGTTTTGCATACGTTGAATCTGGTTAGAACGATGTATGTAAATGAAAAAAAATTGAATCTTTCAAAAATGACGTTCTTTTTAGGCTCGCAAAAATCATCAAATTTGTTTATTACAAGATCGAAATTTTCTGCTTCATCTTCCTTTAAATGAAATGTGTTGAAAACTTCCAAGGCTTCTTGGCCAATAAAATTTAATAAAATGGCAACTTTCTGTTTATCAGGCTTTGTGGCTTTTTCTGTTGCTTCAAGATAAAGCATTAATCGCTGTTTGAACCTTCGCCAATTTTCCGCTACATTTCCGTGCAAGGCGAGTTCGCTAGGCTTAACAAAGTCCATGTTTTCTTTTTTTTTTCACTAATATTTTTCAATAATTTATTTATTTGAAAAGTACTCACTTTTCCGCTGCCACCATGTTGTTTATGTTGTTCTTTGTGCCTATTTGATCACGCAGAATGCAACTCAACTAAGTATTTATTTATTAACTTATCTTTTTATAACATGGTTATATATTTAAGAATGTTTACAAGTCGAGTCTGCAGTGTTGCCGGATCAACTTGTCGTGTTCAAACATAACAATTACTATGGTGTCAATTCAGATAAGTAGTTACTAAACATTATTCCTATCTGCCAAAATCCGTGTTGTGACTCATTCATTATCGACACTAGTAAAGTCTTTTACTAGAGAAATGAAATAGTGCATCGCTCACATTTAAAGGGAGAGGTGATTCTTTAGATACATTAATATCATCCTCCCGCAACTTTATGTTGTAATCTAGCCTGAAAATCGGCCCTTACCACTTCACAAGCTTAACCATCTATTTGGTAATTTCGACCGATTTCATAACCCTTCTTTAATGATGTTATGAAACGAAGACGCTCCTGTACTGATGATAGCCCAAGACCGAAACCATGGTATATAGGTTGGCCTTTTGACTGAAATTGCCAAAAGTGGTGTTGTGGCTCATCTTTTATCATTACTAGTAAAGGATTTTACTAGGGTAATGCAATATTGCCATCTTTCTGATACACATTTAAAGGTAGAGGTGCCTCCTTTGGTACATTCTCATTAGTATTGATCAACATTTTCATCTACTCTTTTTTAATATTTTTTTTAATTTTAAATTTTGTTCTGACAAAACCTAAAGAGTTTACAAGTAGATAAACTTGTAGATATCGTTCAGAATTATTTGTCTTATGAAATAGAGAATCTCATTAATGTATTTTTGTTAATACATTTGCACACACCTTATATAAAATAGATTGAAATTCAGAAATCTATGCAAGTTTTGTATTGAAAATATGTATATTGGATCTAAGTAAAATTTATTTGCCATTTGTGTATTATATATAGCAACCCCCCTCTCAGCATGTTATAACATTCAAACCTTGATCAAATTTGGTTTAAAGCGATTCTCTCTATTCTCTCGAAATATTGCGAATGAATAAAATTTTGCTTGAATATGTTTCTTCGTATATATTGATTTAGATAAGGAATAGTATATAAAATATCAGACACTTTAGATATAATCCAAAATTTGAAATGTTAGAATTGGAATAAATTTATAAAATTGATTTTAGGCTCACTTGTTCAAGAAAATGGTAAGTTAATATGTTTTAACTTTCCATTATTTCCTTATTTCAACTTAGAGCGCTATGTCCACCTTGGGACACTTGCACTTTAAAGATAAACAAAATTTGAACAAAAAGAAGGAAAGATATTTGAAATATGTACATAATTAGTATGCAAGTTAGTTAAATGAAAAGATAAAAAATATCAACACAATTAATATATGTACAAATGGTTGATATGCAAATTTAGTTCAAATAATTTAAGGTAATATAAGTTATTTTATTTAGATATTTATAAAATTAAGTATATATTTGATAGTCTTAAATAGTTTTTTCTATCAAATACTCTTCGATTGGCCAAGAAGCCATCTTTTTTAAAATGTTATAGTTAAACAAAGAAGATGTACCTCTTACTTAAGTCAACATGCATATGCGCATGACTAAAGGTAAGTGAATATTATTTTCTATATCAGAATAGAGATTGAGATCTGGGTATCTATTTGGCCACTACCCGGCTCAACTTCCTAAAGCATTAAACACAAGGTAATAAAAAATAGTGTGTGACGTTTCGGTAACAGCGTTGTTACCATCTTCAGACAAAAGTACTGAATGCTTTTAAATGAAAAATTTTAAACTTTTAATGAAAGATGGTAACAACGCTGTTACCGAAACATCACACACTATTTATTTATTTGGATTTGGTCTTATTACCTTGTGTTTATAATCTATAATCCAAATTGTGCCTTATCAATTCCTAAAGCATTGTCTACTTTCTGCCATATGTTGAGATTAAGGAATATTCTCTTACTATTTTCAATACTCGTCCAGTACTTTTAAGGGAAAGAAAAAATACCTTGTAGAAATCAATTTCCGATTACCATAACTATATTGTAAGATGGGGGGTCGGTGGAAGGCTGGTTAAACTGTTTGGTTTTCGACCACTACGACCCGGGTTCGATTCCCGCATTGGACACTTTTTTTCTGTTAAAATAAATGCTCCAATGTCCACCCGATTCTTGCAAACGTCCAACCCCACAAGCGAGTGCAAGTAACCAAACGGGGCTCTGGCACATTTGTAAGTGCAAAGTCGAACTGCTTTACACATGTGTAGACATGTGGTGCGCTTACAGTAAAAGCAGTCGCTAACTACCCACCATGATTATCATGGCCTGTACCACGTGTACTAGGGATAAGCAAAAATAAATATTTTAGATTATAAACTCAAAAGGAGATTCTTCAATAGAACATGTTTATTTCGCTAGCTTTCGAATGACATTGTTCTTCAACGGGCGTAAAGACAAGGTGTTGTTCCAAGTCGAAGAACGAAGTCTTTCGAAATCTATCGGAATAGAAATATTTATAAAAAAAGCTACTTTTGAGTTTATGATTTTACAATATAAAAAAATACTTAATCAGGATTCGAGCCTGGAATATTCTGATCCATATTCAGACGCCTTAAACTTTATGTCAGGTCAAATATATAGAGCAAAAATAGGTTAAATAAATATATTTTGTTAGAATTAACGGTTTTAGACAAGCTTCAATTGAATAGAGAGATATCAAATTAAATAGGATTTACCTATTTAAAAATATTGGATTTTCAATCGAAATATAAAATTTTTGACACAAAATATTTATTTTGACATCTATATATATTCACTAAAATGAATTATGATTTTTTATTTTATTCTGAAGACCTTAAAAATTAATTTCTATTTAGTGAAAATATATTTTTAAATTTTTAAGGCAATATCAGATTGAATATTCGGTAAAGAGTGCTAACTATATTTCTATTAATATAGTCAAATTACTTCAAAAATATTTTTATTTATAAATAAATTATAATTTATCTATAATTATAAATGTGAATTATTTATGCATATAATAATATAAAATACATTAATGATTAACTGCTCATTTTAGTTCAACTATTTTCTTGTTATCTTATGTATGTTATATAATATTTGAATAATATACACTTTATAATACAATATGATATAATGCGGCTTATGATTGTAAAACGACATTTGAAATACTATCCCGCATGTGTTTCTTTTCACACACACACACACACACACAACGAAAAAAAAAATTAATTTCAAGGATAAATAACGATTATTTCTAATTATTCCCTCCCTGGACACTTTTATTTTTCCGTTTATGATTACTCTTCACAATTCACTCTTTCATACCTCATCCAAAAGGTTAGAAATAATCGTTTTTTCTCATTGAAATAAATTTTGATTTTTCGTTGAAAGAAACACATGCGGGATAGTATTTCAAATGTCGTTTTACAATATACACTTTATGATGAATACAACTATCAAATTCATGAATGTTAAATTTACAACAATTGTGGAAGGGCTTTGTTTATTAGTTGTGAGCCGTCTTAGTGATGTCTATTTTGTTCTATATGGATTCTTAGTCATCAAGAAATAGTAAATATACTATAGCAGTATATAACTATTTTTTTCATATGTTTCAGTATAAATTCGAAACTATTATAGACGCGTTTGATTACTTTAAAAAATAAACAATTTCTACTGTAATTACTGCATTGGAAAAATTAATGGGAGGGGGCTGGCTCATCAGTGGTGAATCCTCCCAGCGGTTTCGACAGTGGGAGGGTTCACCACTGATGAGTCAGGTCCTCCCATTAATTTTTCCATTGCAGTAAGGGCAGTAGAAATTGTTTAATTTTCAAAAGAATTATACGCGTCTATAATAGTGTCGAATTTTCATAACAGATGACGCGCTAATGTATCATAATATGTTTCAGTATCTACCAATGTTGAACGTAAGCTAAATATTTGAGTTTGTAACTTTTATCTTGGAATTTATATAAACAATCTAGGCTATATATATTTGAAAATATTAGAGAAAACCCTTTATGCTATATGAAGTTCTGAAAAGTCAAATAGAGTATATCAATTAAATTGGCAATATATATAACTTTTGGGTTCATAAGACAAATATTACTTTGATTTTGTAAATTTTATTTTTTCTTTAATATCCATATTCATGTAAAATATAACAGTATATATTGCCGCGTTGTAAATTAGGAAAGACAAACTTCGGGGTGAGACAACAATTTATTTCAGGCAAGAACAAACTATGAGTGATAAACAAAAGATAAGGAATGAGGGAAGTATACAGAGTAGAGCAAAATATAAACATAAAAATCAATACTCTGCTAAAAAAAATAATAAATACTTTGTTACAATATCATTATGGTGTAATAATGAACAATAATCAAGATATCGAAAATCAAGCAGCTATTATCGTTTTGTTTTTAAACCGAAAAATATTTTCTAAATATTTTAAATTTATTATGTAGAAAAACGCATTATTATTTTTAAAACCTCTTTTATTACGAAAGGCAGTGAGGTAATCTTTATCCAAATATTTTTATTTGGAATAGCTTCAATTCATTTGAAAGGGTCTTACAAATAAAAACCTCTAAGGTGTTAATATTTTGGGTGTGTATATATACAAACACATAACTATATGAAAAAATAGTATAAATGCAATATTGTACTGGGATAAGGTGCATAAAATTTGAAAAAAGGCATCTCCTTATCGTGCAACTGATAGTTGCTGGCCAATGAGGGCCAACAGCCCGAAACGCGTCCGTGGTTAACTTTTCTTGATTGGGTATAAGAATGGGTATTTGGCTAATTCTGGAATAATTAGAAATCAGCGAGAATAGTTGATATTTATTCCGATAGATGGCGCAAGTCCATAAAGCAAATTTCAGTTGCACAATAAGGAGATGCCTTTTTTCATATATATATATATAATATTGTTGCAAATGTCGACGTATGGATAAGCTGGCAGTCGTGTACGCGAGGCGAGTGTTGATGTTCTTCCCACACGCGGACAACAAGAAGCAGAGGCAGGGCTGGATGTTAGCACCGAGAGTGATCGGGGACAGCCCACGGGACAGAGGTAGAGGCCATGACACAAACTTGGATGCCTATCACCGAGACATGGAGAGAGAGACTGTGAGAGACAGAAGCCGTCTGCCGATGGTCACACCCTAGAACCTGCCAAAACCTGTTCTGTTTTCAGGGGTCGTCTATAAAGAGTCCCTGGGGGCTCCACATGGGCTTTGACATTTTCCTCCTCTCTCCCCAGCTGTCCCCAGCTGACCGCTCTTTGGATTTTTATTTTGACGTCAACATTTTAGTGTTACATACAAATAGGGGTTTACAGGTATTATCAATAAAGATATAGCATATATACAAAATATATACAAAAATAGAAATAGTGTACATTTCAATAGAAGGGTAGGATATTATAAGGTATCGGCTCTAACTAATTGGAAGATATGTGACATATACTAAGAGTGTCATTATTATACAGTTTAAAATATACGATATATATATTATTGTGGTGAAACACAATTTGTTTTATATGTTTTAGCACCTAGCAATATTGGAGGTAAGTGTGATATGTTTCACATGTTCATATATCGTTTTAATTATTTATGAATATATATATATATTATTGTGGTGTAACACTATTTGTTGAATATGTTTTAGCACCTACCAATGTTGAAGGTAAGTTTCATGTGTTTCATATGTTCATATATAGTTTTGATCATAGATATATATTTTTTTTCTATGAAAAATAGACACTTCGGCCAGTTAGAGTTTTATTTTCTCAAAGTTTCGACATTTTTTTTTGTCTTTGTCAGGAGAAACAAATAAAAATAAAGCATTTGGCAAGGCGTTTATTTTTATTTGTTTCTCCAGACGAAGACAAAAGAATTTTGTCGAAACGTTAAGAAAATAAAATACTCTAACTGGCCGAAGTGTCTATTTTTCACAGAAATATGAAATGCCAGGAAACCTCTATCTTCAGGATATATATATTTGTTACTGATATTTAAATTTATAGTCTAAATATATGTGTATTCCAGTTGAAGGAAATAATGATACTAAAGCTAGTAAGTATTTATCTTAATATAAATATGAATATGTATGTATATATATATATATTATTATAAATCTAAATAAACTTTGAAATATTTAAAGGTTCTTCATTTATATTTAAATAGATCAATATATAATATTTGTTTGATTAGTCGTTATGCTGTCAATTTTTTTATTTCATATACAGTTAAACCTGTCTATAGCGCCCCCTCTTGGGACTCACCGAAATAGGGTACTATAGAGAGGGGATGCTATAGACAGGTCACTTTTAATGTAAAATGTTTACATTTTAATGTTTAAAATCGGGCGCTATAGAGAAGAAGGCGCTATTTAAAGGGGGTGATTTAGACAGGTTTAACTGTACTCGTATATATATAGAAAGTGTAATATATGATTATAAATAAGGACTCAAAATATCTCTATATATAACATAATACGGAGTCTACTTCATTGTAGAATATATTCAAAAGAGAGTATGTAATATATATAATTTTGAAATATTTTTTTTTTGTGATATTGCTTAGCATACTGGTCAAAATATGCATCATCATAAAAACACTTTTCAAAAATAATATTTATTTCTAAGTGTTAATTTATAAAATAAATTATTCAAAGATTTATATATTTCGAATTTTATTTAGCTTTCTATATTTTAACGATGTTAATTAACGTATTTTATGATATTTATTTATTTATATTCTTATAGAGGGGGAATATATATTTTAATTTTATTTAACCTGATAAAATAACTATTTATTGAAAATATTATCTATTATATACACATATGAATAGCTTTTAAATAATTTTTAAAATTCATAATATCAATTGTTAGAAAATATCTTTTTTTTTTCTGTTGTTAGATAGATTGATTATATTATAAAATAAATGAAGCTTCCTGGGTTAAGTTTCTTGTTCAAATTTTTATTTTCAAGCTTTCAGACTTGTCAGTTCTTCAACAAGAGTCATTAAATAAAAATAACAATATCAATATTTTTTGTTTTTTAGTTGACAAAATTCCCATGGAAGAAAATGCAATCGGTAAGTTTCATGTTCGAAAAATGTAGAATTATCAATATATAATATGAATTATATAAATTATGTCATATATATATACAACATAAAATTACGGGAATATGATATTCATGTACCAAAAGAGAAACTTCTTCCTTTATGTATGCATCATAGTGATACATTATGTTTATTAACCTAGTAAAATCCTCTACTAGTAGTGATATAGAATGAGCTAAAATGTCAGTTTTGTCAAACTAAAACAAAATATCAACCTGTATACTATGGTGTGGGGATATGACCCTTATCAATGCAGTGGTGGACTTATTTTTGAAACATTCTACGAGAGAGATTATGATATCGGATGAATTTATCAAAATCTGCCACTAATCTGTGTATAATGGTTCTGATCGATATAGGAGAATTAAAGATGTCTTACACATTCTACATAATGTCAACAAAAGTGGACTGTAGAACCGCCAACGTCACTCGGGCCGCACCAGCACCTCTCAAATAGGCCTCAAATAATCCTCATCATAGCTGGTGCACTGTGAACGCGTCGAAGTGTCTGTCCTTAGAGATTTGAGGTTTAAACAAACAGGGACTTATAATTCCAATCACCTCACGTGAAATCGTCTGTCTGCTTGAATTGCCTCGGCTGACGGCAGCCTGGCATTCTGTGCTACTAAATGTTTTCTCCGAGTCAACAATAAAATTTTTGCTTACTCTTCTTGTCAGACATAAATTTGAAAAATTTAGAAAAAATACAAGTTTCTTATCTCTTTTATCTCAAACAACATGCGCGAATTTCCTGCGAAATTAAAAGTGATAATAATTGATGAAGGCTGTTTTATGTATATTTATACGATCCGAAGTTTTGACGATTTTTTTTATTTAAGTTGAAAGACAGGATTTACAGGGAATAAGATATCTACACAATCTAAGATTCGTATTCATTTTACTATTTTATTTCACCTATATTTAAAATTTTTTGAATAATAAAATATATCATGAAATATGAATAACCAATCGGTTTATATGTTTCAGCATCTAATAATGTTGGAGGTAAGTTGAATTTTTAAGTTTGTAAACTTTAATTAATATATTATATATATATTTTTAAACTAAATATGTTTGGCAAATCGTAATTATATTTGCCTAAAATATATTTTTAAAATATTATTTGCAATGAAGTTTGATAGCGACTTAAAATAGATATGGGGAATCGATATATCTTGAAAATATAACTTTAAAATTATTTATTTATAAAATTATTATAGAGAGACATTTTTTTCTGAATTAAAATTCAATACAATGATAAGCTAAAATTATGTGTAATGCAATTCGATAATATTAATATAATTCTAATTGATATATTTTTCAATTATCTGAAAAGGTTTTTAAATAAAAATACATAACTTTATGTTACGATGCACTAGCGCGCCATCTGTTATCAAATTACAAAACTATTTTAGAGGCGTAATATTCTTTTTAAAATAAAACAATTTCTACTGTCCTTACTGCAATGGAAAAATTAAAGGGAGGGCCTGGCTCATCAGTGGTGAACCCTCCCAGCGGTTTCGCCAGTTTAATCTACCATACCGCTGTTATATTGCATTTTTGGAACTTCCTTTTATAGTTGACTGTTGTAAGACTCTTGGAATGGGTATTTTAGAAGAACTATGGACATAAGCTTTTAGGACAGCAGAATTAAATATAATTATAAATATATAATATGCTTCGAGCAATCGCTCTTCCGCAAATATCAAATTGTGTCTTTTATTTGAACAATTATGTTACGAT
>CP092874.1:1960472-2075027 GCA_030710605.1 Cordylochernes scorpioides
CATATATATTTTAATTCTGTTTAACCTGGTAAAATAACTATATATTGAAATTATTATCTATTATATACACATATGAATAGCTTTTAAATAATTTTTAAAATTCATAATATCAATTGTTAGAAAAAGTCATAATCATTTTCTGTTTTTAGATAGATTGATTATATTATAAAATAAATGAAGCTTCCTGGGTTAAGTTTCTTGTTCAAATTTTTATTTTCAAGCTTTTCAGACTTGTCAGTTCTTCAACAGGAGTTATTAAATATAAAAATAACAATATCAATATTTTGTTCATTTAGTTGATAAAATTCCCATGGAAGAAAATGCAATCGTAAGTTTCATGTTCGAAAAATGTAGAATTATCAATATATAATATGAATTAATATAAATTATATGTCTCTCATATATATATACAACATAAAATTGCGGGAGGATGATATTCATATTACAAAAAAGACACTTCTTCCTTTATTTATACATCATAATGATGCATTATGTTTATTAACCTAGTAAATATACTCTATTAGTGGTGATATAGAATAAGTTAAATACCATTTCTGTCAAATTAAAACAAAAAACTAAACTATGGTATACTATGGTTTCGGGATATGACCCTTACCAGTGAACTGGTGGACTTATTTTTGAAACATTCTACGAGAGAGATTATGAAATCGGACAAATTCACCAAAATCGGCCACTTATCTGCGTATAATGGTTCTGATAAATATGAGAGAATTGAAGATGTCTTACATATCCTACGTAAGTTAACAAAAGTGAACTGTAGAGTTGCCAACGTCACTCGGGCCGCACCAGCACCTCTCAAATAGGCCTCAAATAATCCTCATCATAGCCGGTGCACTGTGAACGCGTCGAAGTGTCTGTCCTTAGAGATTTGAGGTTTAAACAAACAGGGACTTATAATTCCAATCACCTCACGTGAAATCGTCTGGCTGCTTGAATTGCCTCGGCTGACGGCAGCCTGGCATTCTGTGCTACTAAAAGTTTTCTCCGAGTCAAAAATAAAAATTTTGCTTACTATTCTTGTCAGACATAAATTTGAAATTTTTGAAAAAATACAAGTTTCTTCTCTTTTTTATCTCAAACAACATGCGCGGATTTGCTGCGAAATTAAAAGTGATAATTATTGATGAAGGCTGTTTTATGTAGATTTATACGATCCGGAGCTTTAACGATTTTTGCTATGTAAGTTTAAAGAAAGGATTTACAGTAATTAAGATATCCACACAATCTAGGATTCGTATTAATTTTACTATTTTATTTCACATATATGTCTAATTTTTAGGATAATAGTAAATATATCATAAAATATGAATAAACAATCGGTTTATATGTTTAAGCACCTAATAATATTGGAGGTAAGTTCAATGTTTGAGTTTGTAAACCTTTATCATATATTCTATATAAATATTTTTTGCCAAATATGTTTGGAAAATCGGCATTATATTTGCTTAAAATATTAAAGAAAATATTGTTTACTATGAAGTTTGATAGCGACTTAAAAGTGATATGGGGAATCAATATATCTTTAAAATATACTTTGATATGATTTACAAATAAAATTATTATAGTGAGACATTTTTGAAAAGGTGTTTATATAAAAATACATACCTTTAAATAATAAAAAGGCATATAATCATTTGAATAAAAATTATTTGAAAATATTTTGATTGGCTAAACGTCAACCTTTGTCAAGGCATTACATTTTGAATGAATCATTTTTGGCAAATAAGTAATTTAATTTAATACAATAGATGCCTTTTATTACCTCAATAATTACATATGGATTGCTCCAATTTGAAAACAATATAAATATAATATTTAATTATAAATACAATAAGGGGGTTCGTATAGTAGATTGTTAAATTTAAATTTAACTAATTTTAAAATATACAGCTCAAATATATTGCCACGTGAAAAATTAGGGAAGACAAAAACTTCAGGAGGAAACAAAATTTATTTCAGGGACGGACAAACTAAGAAAGGTAAACAAAAGATAAGCCACGAGGGAAATTTACAGAGTCGCAAGATATAAAAATAAAAATGACCACTCTGTTAAATAAAAAATAATAAAATTAAGAAATACTATGTTACATAAATAAAATTAAGAAATACTATGTTATATAAATAAAATTAATAAATACTATGTTACATAGCTTCTTCCCTATGGGAGCTGTGACCCACAGCTATCAATTATTGTAGATACTGATGTGAATTTGACGTGCTTCTGCCAAGGATTCCATCGAAGTCTTGGAACTTTGTCCCTAGTACCTTTGCGTCCATTTTCTTGCGGCGTGAAGAGCGGCTTTGTCGTCGTATCGTCTATAGGGACATCGTCATCTTCGAGGGAAGTCTTGGCTTTAGCACGGCGGTGGAATCCTGATGTCAGTCTCCGAAAATGTAGATCACAGCACCCATGGCTTCAAGGTCTTCTCGGCAATCTTCAGTTTGTCTTCCCTAACTTACCCAGCATCTCCACCAAAATGCCACGTGGAAAATTAGGGAAGACAAAAAGACGGAACATTGGAGAACCTACGACGACAAACCTATCTGCTTCCACTGCGGACGACCCGAACATGTCGTCCGTTATTGTAGGGAACGACGGCAGGTCTTCGCTGAAGCCAGGTCAAGGAATGGCGGAGAAGGAAGAAATGTTGGATTTTCGAGTCGACCCCCGAGATATGACGCCGACGACGACTATGTAACGCCCCAAACCTCGACGTACTTCTACCGGAGCTCTTCCCCACATCCAAGCCGCGCAAGGTCGCCAGCCCGAAGACAATCCCAGTCGCCAGCCCGTCGTTTCAGCCGTTCTCCCATGCCTCAGAATGTGAAAAACTAAGTGGAGCGGCTTCTAACGGGGGTGAGGTCGCCATTGAGGAAAATCCTCCAGGGTATATCGCCGCTAAATTAAAAGAAAATTTTGTTATGGTCGAAATAAATGGACGCAAAATTAAAGCATTGGTGGATTCAGGAGCCGACTTTTCTGTTATTTCAGACAAATTTAGACGCGAACTAAAGACACCTCTCTTCAAAGAACCAGGTCCCATTCTTAAAGCCGCAAATAAAAATTTAATAGAGACCCTAGGAAAATGTGTCCTGAACATAGAAGTTAATGGTCTGAAGATATCCTTTGAATTCGTTGTTATGGTGGAATCCTGATGTCAGTCTCCGAAAATGTAGATCACAGCACCCATGGCTTCAAGGTCTTCTCGGCAATCTTCAGTTTGTCTTCCCTAACTTACCCAGCATCTCCACCAAAATGCCACGTGGAAAATTAGGGAAGACAAAAACTTCAGGAGGAAACAAAATTTATTTCAGGGACGGACAAACTAAGAAAGGTAAACAAAAGATAAGCCACGAGGGAAATTTACAGAGTCGCAAGATATAAAAATAAAAATGACCACTCTGTTAAATAAAAAATAATAAAATTAAGAAATACTATGTTACATAAATAAAATTAAGAAATACTATGTTATATAAATAAAATTAATAAATACTATGTTACAATATTTATAACAGCTGCTGGTAATAAAGAAATAAAAATTAGTGAGTATCTTGACAATTCACAAATATTTTTTTTTAATTTAGGAGTTCTTAAAATAATTGTATGTCACCTAATGGTGATTGAGTAATAAATTTCGCTATTTTATTTGTCATTTAATTTTTATATCAAAATAATAAAAGGTATTTCAATATTATATAAGATATATATTTTTATATATGAAAAAACAATAGAAAAAAATAAAAGATAATGGGTCAGGTGTTGATATTAAAAATAAAGAAGTCATTTCCTGACCACGAGCACATGTGCTTTTTAGATGGCGAACGCCAACAGCGCGAAACGTGTTCGTGGAGGGCTTTTCTTGATTTATCAAGAAATTGGGTTGGCCAAATATCACGGAGCAAACTAAATAAACGTTTAGTTTATTTTTGCTCCACTAGATGGCGCTCTGCCATCTAAAAATCACATGTGCTCGTGGTCAGGAGATGCCTTCTTTATTTTTAATATATACATATATATATACATATATGCGCATACAAATATATATTTACATACCCTTTCTATAATCATATTAATAATATAGTCAATATATTCTGATATAAAAGTATATTTGCCATATATATTATATGAGATGAAATCAATATTTTTAATATTCCAGGGAAAATTTTCTGATATGATTTTATAGAAACTCGTAATAACAAATAAAAAATGTTAATATCATTTTTATTGTGAGAAAGCGAGTTTTCGACTAAAGACGCTTTTCTACTGGCTTATCAAAGCTATACATGGAAATATATCCAGTTTCCAGAAGAGACCATCTATGTTAGATTGTTTGCTCTCCACAATAAAAATATACTTATTGTTAATTTGTATTATAACTTTCTATAAACTATATATATATTTATAGTATATAAATAAATTGCATAGTTTGAATATATATTATATATATATTATGCAAATGAGAGTTAAGAATATAATTGTTTTGTATAATAAAATTGAAGTTTCAGTCATCATATAAAATAAAAAAATAATTATTTACTGTCAAATAGTTTTATTTACAATTACTTGAATAATATTAAACACAATATATACATTTTTTTCAGATATTCATATAGAATTTATAATATAAATTCCATATTCGTGGATTCGTGGATTAGTTAAGTTAATTATACATATTTACAACAATTATAAAAGTGGCATATTTTATGTTATATATTTATATTATATTTTAAATATATATTAAAAGGCGAAAATAAATATTATAATCACATTTTAAATAATAAACAAAAGAAAATTTCATATATAGGAATATAAATATATTTGTTTTTCATTTGAACTATGAAATTATGAGACAATTCTTTATAGATATAGTCAACGTATATTATTTTCATTATTTCGAACACCTACTCAGAAAGTTAATGGTATTCGAAATATATGCAGTTAAAAATCTTTTTATTGTATAAATTGTTTATCAAATAATTGTTGCTGGATCTTAATAATTACTTCTCTTTCTAAAATATAAATATTCTTTATTGAAGGTACAAAAATAAGGAACATAAATTACTAAATATATCTAAGTAAACATTACTAATAAAATAACATCTCTCTATCCATACCTCTCTATTAACTCTTACCTATATATACACTCCTGACATCACAGACTTTAAGTCACAGATTATTACAATCATAGAATGAAATAATATTTGACAATAACATTCAACAACAATGCCACAGGTTTCTGAAAAGTTTCTTTTATCTTTATTAATGTAATCTCAAGCTTTCGAGCATCTCTCGAGTAAAAAGTAAAAAAAATACGTTTTTATATATTCCTGTAGAAGATGCTCTCGAAAGCTCGATATTTAGTTAATAAAGATAAAGAGAAACTCATCTCCAGAAATATTTCGCATTGTTTAATTAATATCCAGGGTATTTAAATCAATTGATAAATTGTTTCGAAAAAATAACCGATTCTGATTTTGATATTTCAGATGATAAGCTTTCAAAAGATCAAATAACAATCGGTAAGTCATATTTTAAAGAAGGTTTTCAAATAATATATATTAGATAACTAATTTGGATCATATATTTTTATTTTACAATATTTCGTATGGCAACTCGCCAAATTTCTTCGGGGAACAAGATTGTTTTGAGATGCTCTCGTAAAATAAAACTATATGATCCGAAATAATAATTTCAAAATAATTTAATATATGGATTGCTCTATTATAAAAAAAAAATTAGATAATATAATTGAAATATAGATTTTTATATGATTAAAGGAAGATTTTTAATGAATTGATTAGATTTTAAAATATTTCTTGTGTGTCTTTTTAAAACTGTATAATATATACTTTATCTACTTTCCCTTTAAATAATTTTCTTTACTACTCCTTTACCTTTTTTTTTTCATAAATATATATGCAAGATTATATATCTAAGACTATACTTTAAATTAGTTTGAAACTAGAGCAATCTATAAATAAATCTTTCATTAAAAAGGCATATATTGGATCAAAATATTATTTATTTTACCAATATTTCAGTTGGCTGAACGCCAACCTTTATCAAGGTATTATAACATATTAATGTGTGTCAAAATCAAACTCAGCGCCACATAACGTCAATATTTTTTATATGTCCATAATATAAATGTATATATCAAAATATTTTTTTGCCCATTGAATATAGGCAAAATATTTTTAAAACTTAATTCTGTTGACGTTATGTGGCGCTGAGTTTTTTGTTGACACTCTTTAATATGTTATAATACCTTGATAAAGGTTGGCGTTCAGCCAACTGAAATATTGGTAAAATAAATTATTTTTTAATCTAATATATGCCTCTTTAATAAAAATAAAACTTTAAATTATATATTAAGACAAAGCAATAACGCGCCATCTATACATGTAAAATAAAAGGATTTAAAAGCGCGAATGTTTCTTTTATACATAAAACGAACTTCTACTGTCCTTACTGCGATGCTATATATTTTTTCATCGCAGTAAGGACAGTAGAAGTTCGTTTTATGTATAAAAGAAACATTCGCGCTTTTAAATCCTTTTATTTTAAATTATATATAATAAAGCAAGAAGGAGTGAAAACATTTTATATCACCACACACACAGAGGTACATTCTACATTTCAATAATATATATTTAAAATATATCTAATCAATTATATGTTTGATATGTGCTAAGTGCCTCTCAATGTTGATGGTAAGTAGAATATTTCAATTTTGAATATTTATCACAAAAAACATATGATAAATTTCAGCAATTCATATGTTCAGTTTCAAAATACGTTAACCTTATATAAAATATATTTTCTAATATATTGTCTGTTAGAGAGATTTTATATTTTTACGACATCAAATCAACAAGAAATTGTATACCGAAAATATTTAAATATAGCTTATAAACACTATTTTCTAAATGAGATCTTATAGCAAAAATATATCCAAGAATTTATTTCTGACACGTTCATTTATAATTGATCAATGGTATAGGAGTGTAATTTGAATTCTAATATATTATAATTGGAATAATTTTGATATTTGCAAGTCTAACATCCAATTCTAAAGGAATATATTGACATTTACAATATAATATCATAAATATTTAATTAAAAAGGCATATATTGGATTAAAAAAAACATTTATTTTATCAAAATATCAGTTGGCTAAACGCCAACCTTTATCAAGGTGTTATAACATATTAATGTGTGTCAACAACAAACTTAGCGCCACATAACGTCAACAGAATTAAGTTTAAAAAATATTTTGTTACATTTTTTTTTTCAATAGGAAGAAAAAATTGATATTCAATTATATATCATAAATATACTTATAAATACTTTATTATGGATGAAATGGATAATAAATAAAAATATATAATTCATATATATGTGTTATAGCTTCAGTTAATAAAGAATATAAACCTAGTGAGTATCTTAATAATTTTTTATGAGTTTATTCTCTTGTAAAATAAGATATATAGTTATTATATTTACATTTATACACATAATTCAATTTAGGATTCAGACAATAATTCTGAAAAATATTACAGTGGCCTTTATTGAAAACATACGAGATAACCAAGTGTGAACAAAATTACCACTGTCTCCTTCAAATAACAGATGACCGGCGATATTAAAAGAATTTCCACTTCTTTAGGATTTGTACATGATATATATTTTTCATATTCATTCTGGAATTTATATAATATATTCAGGCACAAGCTGTACAAACAGGTACTAGCTCGTCTACTATAGAATATATTTTAAATTAGAAAGACCTGTAAAAAGGCTTTCGCGGCCGAAAGCTAGAGATTTATCAAATAAAAAATAATTTGAAAAGAAACCTCTCTCTGTATGCTTAATGTTTCCACTTTACTATTGATACAAGGGATAATTTTATCGAAAGATATATTTACCTAATAAAATAAAGTAAAAACAATAAATAATCATATGTGCAAACTTTTCTAGGACATGATTCACACACATATATATGTGTGTGAATCATGTCCTAGAGAAGTATATATATATATATGTTCTTTTTTAAATTGAGAATTGGATTTCTTTTTTCTGAATATTGATTATTTGAGATTTTTAAAGCAATATAAATATATGATTTGATTATATATACGAGGGCCATCCAATAAATAAGTTTCCCTATTTTTTTTTCTGCGAACGAAACGTTGTAAAAATTAGTTAGTATATTATTCCATGGAGCTACCACTGGTGAACGTGTCCACTTGCGAACTCCGTTCTGTAATTCGTTTTTTTCACGGCGAAAAATTAAACTGCAGTCAATATTCATTGCAAATCAGTGTCAGTGTATGGTGAAGAATGTATGAGCATCCAAATGGCTCGCCGATGGCGTTCATGGTTCTTAGAAGGACGACAAAATGTGCATGATGACGAGCGAAGCGGCAGCCCCGTTACTGCTACGGACAATGCAGCCGTTGCTGCTGTTCGGAATGTGGTGGAAGCAGATCGCCGCGTCACCATTGACGAAATGATGATTCGAATGCCTCCTGGAATCGAAATTAGACGCTCTTCGATTGGAACAATCATGTCAGATGTTTTGAATTTTCGCAAAGTCTGCGCAAAATGGGTCCCGCGTTTGCTCTTGGAAAATCACAAGCAACAACGGATGGAGGCAGCCCGAGCTTTCCTGGAAATGCATCAAAGAGATGGAGATCAACTTTTTTCCCGTATTGTCACTGGAGATGAAAGAGCTGGGTGCATCTTTCAACTCCAGAAACAAAACGACAAAGCATGGTGTGGAAGAAGCCTGAGGAAAGTGCACCAAAAAAGGCGAAGGTCACAATCTCTGCAGGCAAAGTTATGGCTATGGAAAACTTCAAATGGGAAATTTTCACACATCCACCTTATTCTCCGGAACTTGCCCCAAGCGACTTCCATCTTTATCCAGCACTCAAGTGGCACCTTGGAGGCAAGCACTTTGCGAATGATGACGAAGTGCAGGCGGAGGCGAACCACTGGCTACAAAGACAGGACACGGCTTGGTACAACAGTGGCATCTAAAAATTGCTACATCGGTACCAAAAATGTTTGGACAGAAATGGTGATTATTTAGAGAGGTAGTCTATGAGTTGTATAATGAAAATAAAATAACTGCATAATTGTAAATAATGTGGTTTATTTGTTAAAAAATAGGGAAACTTATTTATTGGATGGCCCTCGTACAATAAGAGAGGTTTATAAGTAAAATGTTAAATATCAATTTTACTGATTTTATAAGATATAGCTCCATATATGTATTTCAGCTGCTGGAAATAAAGAGATAAAAATTGGTGAGTATCTTTACATTATTACGATTTCATTAATATTTTGAAATTTAGGGGTTCTTATTATAGTGTTTATTCCTATATATACACATTTTGTACTTTTAATTGACCTTAGGAAAGACTGAAAATTTCTGAGAGTTAACTTCTTTTATTTTAATTATTTAAAACATCTACTAATAAAATGTTGGTATTTGTAATATGATTCCGATATTTCAGATGATAAGCTTCCTAAAGATCAAGTAACAATCGGTAAGTCATATTTTAAAGAAGATGAACAAATAATATATACGATTTAAGATAAATGAAATAATTTTATTTATATTTTATACTGATTGAGAGAGGGAGTTCTGAATAAATTGATATTGTGTGATTAGGAAATAAATAATGTCCTTTCGAAACCTTATAATATAAGCTTTATCTCCTTTTCCTTTAATATACTTTAATGTATTTTTATTTATTTTTCTTCCATATATACATATTTATATATATGATCCAGAAATATAAAATATGATGTGAATAATTGATCGATTGAGGACCAACAACGATATGACTTGGATATTCCAGACATAATTGAAAATTTTATAAAATATAAAATGACACTATTGAAGAAAAATACTAACCAAACATTTCAGAGTTTCTATCCCACTAATTATCCGAAATATTTTCGGGCAAGTTTCCACAACTCTCAATTTATTACAAATCACAGACATTTTAGAAGCTTTTTAAAATTCATCAAAGCGGTGCAAGATTCAATATGTTTTTGTGGATGTGTGAGGAACAAACTTATATTCATCTGCTGCTAAATTGCCCCGTCTTCCAAGAGTATAGAATAAACAATGCACTAAATGTATCAAACCCGTTTGATCTAATTTCAACAAAAGTAAAATATATAAAATTCAACTCATTTTTCAGATTTATTTTGAATTTTATAAAAAAACTACTAAATTCCATTGGAACGCTTTTATTTAGAAATGAACTCTTTTTAGTTTTGTTTTAATTGAATATTTCTCTAATATCTAGCATATTTTCATTCCTTAAAACTTTCTTTAATCTGTAAATTGTTTTTCTCGAATACATACAATACTTTACAATTTGATTTCATTTAACTAAATTTGCATACCAACCCTTTGTACATATATGAATTGTGTTAATATATATATATTTTTAAATATTTTCATTTAACTAACTTGCATACTAATTCTGTGCATATTTCAAATATCTTTCTTTTTTTTCTTCAAAATATCTATTTCGACATAGCGCTCTAAGTCGAAATAAAGAATATATATATAGAAAATTTGACATCCCTCCTATATAGTAACAGTTCGAATCTACTTGACATTCTTATAAAACTTATTAGGACTCCTTTATTACTAATAAATTTGAAAAAGTACATATATAGCCTATTCATACATAAATTTGTGTATATATATTTGATATTGGCCACAGAGTACTTTTTTAGAATATTTTATATATCGTCGCGTGAAGGCATCACGTGTTTAACCAAAACATTTTTAAAATACGGAAAAAAAAACCTGAAGAATATAGGTGTAGAGCCTAGGCAAATATTGGATATTTGATATAAATAAAATGTTTTATTTTATATAATATCTAAAATATGCTTTATAATTAATGCATATATATTTACAAATTTATATATGTTATACTATATAATTTAATATTTTATATTATATAATGAAGCGAGCAAGAGAGAGAGTGAAAACATTTTAAATATTTGAAATTACATTCGATATTCCATATATTATATATTTATAATATAGCTGATAATTTATTAGTTCGTTATGTGCTTAGTGCCTCTCAATGATGTTGGTAAGTGTAATATGCCAGTGTAAATTTTAGCACAGAAATTCTATGAAAAATTCAGCAATTTTATGTTCAGTGTCAAAACACGTTACCCTTATATAAAATATATTTTCTAATATATTGTCTGTTACATTTTATAATTTTACGACAACAAACAACAAGATATTGTATATCAAATATATAAAATATTAGCTTCTAAACACATTTTCAAAAATCAATCCTTATATAACAAAAATATTCAAGATTTTAATACAGGTACATTTATTTATGAAGAATAAATAAATTATAGGTTTAATTTGAATTCTAATAAATAAATTAATATAATTTTGTAAGTCTTACACCCAATTTAAAATTAATATATTGACCTTTACTATAAATATATAGCATTTTTAATTCTTTTTTTAATTTTAATATTACAGAAGCACGAAGTCTATCAGACTATTGTGCTATATTAGAATTATGTATATATATATATTTATATATATATATCTTTAATTATTTACCGATGAATTAGTAGTGATTTATAAATTTGTGTAAAATAGCTCTAAACTTGCCAAAGTGTTCATAAGATTGAGTATATACAGAAAGATGATTTGTCATTATGTCAAAGTAAGCAAGTACAATTTGGTTAGTCAGAGGGAAAGCCAACACTCTGGTGTTTCAACATCTAGACAGCATTTACATGTTGGATCATTTATAACTCTCAAGTCAAAGAGAAAACTCAAAAAGGGTCTTTTGCCTGTGAAGAACAAAGTAGCGTATTTATCACGAGTAATGAAGCTTGGTACGTCTCTCAGAAAAAAATTCTTGAACGTTGCATTAGTTTGAGAAATATAAAATCTAAATTTTGCATTGATATATAATTTATTCAACTCATTTGAAAGGGGCTTGGTCTGTCAGAGAATTCTTCATATTGTATCTAATTAGTGATAATTCAAGGTAGTCGGTCAGCATAGGAGTTTTCGCTAGAATATGAATAATGTAAGAAGATGAACTTTTGTAAGCATGAATACACCTAATAAAAATTTGATACTGTTTAGAATTTAACTTTATACCATATATCATAAATATAGTTATTAATACTTAATTATAGATATATAATGGATAATAAATAAAAAGAGATAATTCAAATATGTTATAGCTCCGATTAATAAAGAGGATAAAGCTAGTGAGTATCATAATATTTTATATATTGAGTTTATTCTCTTATGAATGAGATATATTTTAGTCATATTCACACTCATAGACAAATATTAAATGGGGATTCAGTAAATAACTCTGAAAGACATATATATGACACTCAGTGCGACTATAATCGAAAACACACGAGTTAACCTAGTGTGGAAAAATTGCCTCCGTCTATTTAAAAAAAAAAACAGACCAGCGATATCAAAGAATTTCAAATTCCTTAGGTTTTGTCTATGAGTGTATATCAAGCATATACGAGTACATAGTCATTTCAAATTATATATCTTTTTTTTCATATTCTTTCTGTGAATTATTTCAAAATAGTCAAGTACAAAGGTCTAATTAAAGTGAAAACATCCGTCCTCAATGGAAAAATATCCCTTTTAAAATTTTATAATTGACAAAACTCTCTCTAGCTTTCGGGAACGAAAGCTCTTCTACAGCAGAATATATTTAACCTTAGAAAGACCTTGAAAAGACCATTAGAAAGACCCATTAGAATGGCCTAGTGCCCGAAAGCTGAAGATATATCAATTTAAAAAAATATATATATTTTTTTCTTGTTAATATAAAAAGGGCGTACCTAGATCTGTAAAGAAAAAAAAACATTTTTTTTTCTCAAAATATTTCGAGAGATTACTTTTTCTTTATCAATTTATTGTACAGTAAATTTGAATCACAAATTCTTGCATACCACATGAAAAAAACTGTCATTGGTCAAAAATAATTAATGATAATGATACATTCCATGTGATCTACAAGAATTTGTAAATTAAGTTTACTGTACAATAAATTGATAAAGAGGGAGCAATCTCTCGAAATATTTTGAAACATAATTGTTTGTTTTTTCTTTACAGATCCGAGAACGCCCTTCTTATATAAACTTATTTGATGGATCGCCTTTTGACTCATACTTTTCTCTGTATACCTGAGGTTTTCACTTTAACATAAATACATGAGATAATTTATTGAAAGGCATGATTACTTATAAAAATAAAGAACAAACAAAAAGTATTGGTAAGTACATATAATTTGGGACTTATTTCATATTAATGCATATTAAAAATGAATGTTAAAATATAAATATTTTTAATATCAACACCTGACCTTTTTATTTTTTTCTATTGTTTTCTCATAATATATTAATATATATAGATATCGCCAAATTTATTGGCTTTTAAAAATATATATTTATTATTTGAGAGATTTTTCAATCATAAAATATATATGAATAAATAAACATATTTATATTTTTATTTAGAATTAACATTTTTTAAAATATATTTTCTAAAATACATTATATTTTATTTACAAAAACTATTATTTTTTATTTTTCTGATATCATTTTGTAATTATCATTATGGTATTATAAATATCTATATTTAAAAAGATATCAGATGAAATTTGAATGTGATTTTGGTATTTTAGGTAATATGACGTCAAATGAAGAAGATATCGGTAAGCTTCATGTTTAAAATATATATATTTTTAGAATATATGCAATCATGGATAAAACTCAGAGAAGTGGAAAGTCCTTGTGTCATCCGTCGTCTGATTGATATTTGTTCACCCTTGGTTATCTCGTGTGTCTTCAATAAAGGTCACTGTAATATATTTCAGAGTTATTGTCCCGATATACATGCTAAAAGGTACAACTTCCTTAAGTTTTGTCCATGAGTGTATATACACTTGGTTATCTCGTGTGTCTTCAATAAAGGTCACTGTAATATTTTTCAGAGTTATTGTCCCTATATACATGGTAAAAGGTACAAGTTACTTAAGTTTTGTCCATGAGTGTATATACACTTGGTTATCTCGTGTGTCTTCAATAATAGAGGTCACTGTAATATCTTTCAGAGTTATTGTCCCTATATACATGGTAAAAGGTACAAGTTACTTAAGTTTTGTCCATGAGTGTATATACACTTGGTTATCTCGTGTGTCTTCAATAAAGGTCACTGTAATATCTTTCAGAGTTATTGTCCCGATATACATGCTAAAAGGTACAACTTCTTTAAGTTTTGTCCATGAGTGTATATACACTTGGTTATCTAGTGTGTTTTCAATAAATGTCACTGTATATCAATTATTATTCCGAGTTATTGTCTGAATATCGATATATCTGCTGAAATATTTCCCTTGAATGTACAAGAAATGATTTGCTATATAACTCCGTTATCTAACTCAGTGAAATCAATAAAAACGTTAACCCTTTAACAATATGACAACACTTCTTTTAAGAAACAGGTCTGTTTATTATTGGTGTCAATTATTTTCTTTCGGGTAAAATTAACTGCATTAATATATATAGGAGATATTTTTTATTAAAACTTCTTGATTAATAAAGAAATGGTCATTGACAAATCCTGAAATAATTAATATTTAACGATAATTTGATATATATCTGACAAATGGTCCAAGCCATTAGTAACCTTTAGTTGCAAGATGATGAGAGAGATACATTTTCTTAATTAAATAAAAATCAAATACACCTATCCCCCGATTTACACGGTACTTGTTTTACACGTTTTCGCTTTTACACGGTTTTCCAAATAAGTTTTTTTTATCGCACTATACTAAATGCTACTGTGATTGAATACATGCGCTGTGTACACATCTCACGAGGAATCCCGAACTTATGTGCTGACTTGCTGCACACGCACACTGTGTCTGTATTTCTTCGCATAAAAATTTCGCGAAAATTTTTAATTTTCGATTTACACGTGTTTCTCAGGAACGTATCTACCGTGTAAATCGGGGGATAGGTGTACATATATTTACTTAAATAAACTTCACAAATATTAATACAAATTTCGGCTCAATTTTGAATTCTATCCTTACTTTATTTTCAAATATTACGTCACCTTTTGATGATTTATATATTCAGCGACGATTTATTTATAAGTATATATATTTGCATATTGTAAAATGACATTTCCTGATTGTGCAACTAGAATTTGCTGATGGCTTGCGCCATCTATAGGAATAAATATCATAAACATATATATTACCTACACCTGACCTTTTTGTTATTTTATTTTTATATTATATATATATATATATATGGAAATATGAAAGAAAAAAAAATAAAAGAAAAAAAGATCAGGTGTTGAAATCAAAAATAAAAATGACATATCCTCACCAGGAGCATATGTGCTTTACAGAAGGCAGAACGCCATCTAGTGGAACAGAAATTAACTAATCATTGATTTAGCCTGTTTCCTGATATTTGTCCAACCCAATTTCTTGATAAATTAAGAAAAGCCATCCACATATATATGTATATATATATATATATATGCTTCCTTTATGTGGTTCTGTTAAGACTGGTGGTCTCAATAAAGATGTATGTGTGTGTATATATAAATATATAAGTTTGTAATATATCCTATATATTAAGCTGACTATGTGTGGGTTTATACTTCTTCAGATTCTACAAGAGGTGGTAAGCAGAATTATTCAATTTTATTTTTAAAAATTATTTTCAATAGAATTATCAATATATATTTGAGTCATAAAATAATGGTACATTTATTTATAACATTTCCACAAATATATACAGGGTGATCCAAAAGTCCCGCACAACTTTAAAAATTAATAACTCCGCGAATATTTGCGCTAGAGAAATGCGGTAAACACCATTGTGTTCAGGATGCAATGGGATTTTTTATAGCAAATAATGAAAATTTCGAAATTTATTTTAGTTACAACTATATTCGCTAGATGGCGTTCTACCAGAATCAGAGATTCAGCGGCCAAATTGTTTGATAAATTGAAAAATATAACTGAACGACACGAATTTTTTCTTTTTGAATACCAGGAAAGAACCCTAATAATAATAAATGATAAATTAATAAAACACCATTTCGCCAAAAGTTAGAAGAATTGGTTAACGATTTTTAAATACAATCTGAGATATGTAAAATAGGTATATGCAAATTAAAACATGTAGCAAAAGATATTTATATTTTAGATGGAGTTTTGTGAAATAAATTGAATGTTTGAAAATAACTACTGATATTAATACACGATTTTTGAAATGTTAATATAGTACCAAAAATTATAATGGCACTACTAATAGGATTTCTTGCTATAAGGAATGTATAGTTTCTTGACTAATTGTCGACACTTGACTATTTAACTGGATATTTGTCATGACCAAAAATGAAATATAGAGGGGAGTGACAAAATATATTTTTCGTACTTTATTCCAAATATCCTATGGGTTTGTCAAATGCTATCATTGTTTATTATACTGTACATAATTTTGAAAATGTATCCCCTCAAAAAAAAACATTTTTAAATCGACCTTTTGCGTTGAAAAACGTGGTAGTAAAATCATTTTGTATTATTTTTTGCGCAAAATATCTAAAGTTGGGGGGGGGGGGAGATACAGAGATTATTCCTTATGCTATTTTTTCTAATGAGCGAAAAGCGATAAACTAAACATAAGGGGTAAAATTGTGTATACCAGTGTTATTCGAGAAGTTATAACACTTTGGCCTGCACGACATAATATAAGATGTGGGCAAATGACAAACAAAAAAATTATTGTTTACAGAAAAAAAAAGAGTCAAGATGTGATGACAGCATTTATTATTCCCATAACCCAAAACAAAGAGCTGCAAAATATAACACATAAGGTAACTGCCTTCTCTATTGTATTAGGTCACAATCCTTGCTCAATGTGGTGCCCTTCATTCTCAAACACCGCCTGCAGACGATAGATGACAGAATGGTCACAATTAAATAGTTGAAATTTATAAAACGTGCCATCTGATAGAAGCCTTCAACATGGCCAAAGTGGTAGGCCGGCATCGATAAAAACGCGACTTAATGTACCCCCATTACCGAAATTGTAAGGCGTCAAGTCTGGTGATATTGGAGGCCACTGGTATATAAAGTGGCGACTTATCAACGAATTCCACCGAACGTATCCTTCAGCAATTGTTTGGCACCGCGGAATATATGAGGAGGTCCTCCATCTTGCATGAATGTTATTTCGCTTAGTGCTTGTCTGTCCTGCAATATGGGAATAACCTTTCCTCTCAAAAGTTGAACATAACGTTCACCAGTTACTAAAACGGTTTTAAAAGTTCTTCCATTGATTTTTTCAAAGAAAATGGCCCAATAATAAAAGAAGAAGTGAACCCACATAAAACTAACTCTGTGCTGATGAAGTGGTATTTCTATAAAAATCCTAGGGTTTTCTGTTGCCAAAATGAGGCAGTTTTGAATGTTAAATTCTCCCTTTAGATAAAAGTGAGCATCATCTGTTCTTAGAACATTTGATAGCCAGTTTTCATCAATATCAATTTGCCGGGAACCCCATGCAGCGAATTCTTGACGCTTCTCAAAATCGCTGACTTTCAACTCGTGAAAACCTTGAATTTTGTTAGGATATTTTATAGAAAAATTCTAAATGTGTGTTCTCTCCAAACTGTTCCATACGAAATCCCCGTTTGTCGAGAAACTTGTCTAGCACTTACTTCTCCATACGTGGATAACGTTTCAATAGCTTCAGCATTCTGCAAAACAGCCACTGACTTGCATGTCGATGGTCTTCCACTCCGAGGTTTTGCTTCCAGAGATCCAGTTTTCTCAAAAATTTTAATCAATCGCTTTAGAGAGTAGCAACTCATTGGTCCTTTACCGCTGACTACCGCTATCTCCAGTAATTCTACCGCGTTCGGGGTAACCGCCGCGTCAGGAGCTGCAGCTCGAACTCATGATGAGAAATCTACTACGAGGACACAATTCAATCTACTACAACTCAATATAAATGGTACCCAGAGGAAAATAAAGAGCTGACTTGTCTTCTCTGTGACACAATGTACATATTAATGGACCTCAGGAGACAAAATTGAATCAGAATCTGAGATTCAATATCAAAGATTATACAACACTACGAAAGGACAGACCGGGAAAATTCGGAGGAGGACTTGCCGTTTTGATTAAAACTCTAGAAATCAAATTTAAGAATATCGCCTATAATCAGAGTAAGCCTAGAGAAAGCACGACAGAAGCTTAGGCAATAGAAATCTATCTTACAGATAAAACAATTCCAATCATAAATGTTTATCACCACGATAATACTAGCATCACTACAGGCCTGATAGAGACATTAAGTGAAGCGTCTTCGGATATCGCAATCATACTTGGTGATTTTAACGCCGAAAGACCAACTTGGGGATCACCTGTCCAGGATAACAAAGGTCAGCAGGTTGAGGACATGCTAACCGACCTCGACCTTACACCGTTAAATAACGAAAAGAACACCTATCTATCCAAGTCCACAGCCACAGAATCCGCAATAGACATCACAGCGATAAATTACAACATCGCACCCACAACACAATGGAAAATTCTGAAAAGTGCAATCAGTGACCACAGACCAATTTTAACAACCCTAAAATTCAAAATTGAGAATTCCCAACAGAATAAAAGAACACTGGAAAAAATATACAGAAAAGCTTGAAGAACTGTGCAACGAAGAATTAAATCACAGAACGATTGACAAAAAAATGGAAAAATTCTCTTTGAACATATCCAAAGCTGCAAAAGTATCGATACCTAGAGGTAGACGTAAAGACATGTGAATACTTTACTGGAAGGACCACAATATCGAGGCAATGATTGCAGAGAGAGACAATAAAAATGAACTTCTTAAACCAAATAAAACAGAAGAAATCATAAAGGAACTCATTGAAATTAGTCACAAAATAGAACAAGAAATTTGGATATTCAAACAAGAAAAATGGGCAGAATTCTGCGAAAAAATGGATCCAAAAAAGGAAAGCCATCACTGGAATATAATTAGTGTTATAAAACTCAAAACCAACACTAATCCTCCAATACTCTAACCGATATGAACAGCGAGAACGAACAAACAGATGGCTGACATGATTTCTGAATATCTTTCAAGCACTTCCAGACTCAGCTATACGAATGAAGGCAGGACTCTAAAAAATAATATAAACAAGTTAGTTAAACAAGCAAGAAATTACCATCAACAAGATATTTACTCGAGAGACTTCACACTGAATGAGCTTAATTCATCAATAGGAAAGTTAAATCCAAGATGTCACCTGGAGATGCTCTAATCTTTGGTCAATTGATTAAACACTTTGGAGACGAAGCTAAAAATCAACTCCTACGAATACTGAACATTTCATGGCAAACTGGTAAACTACCAAAGAATTGGAAGATATCAATTATAGTGCCAATACTGAAGCCAAACAAAGATGCTAAGGAATGCAAGAACTATCGGCCAATTGCTCTTACCAGCATACTTTGTAAAATAACAGAATGAATTATCCACTCTAGGCTCATAGTCTGGCTCACTAACAATAATAAAATAAACTTCTACCAAACTGCCTAAAGATCCAGACACTGTACAACTGATAAACTGTTCTACTTCTGTCAATCAATAATAGATTTCTAGGAAAAACCGCCAAAGAAGACAACGGCCGTATTCCTGGATATGACCTCAGCTTTTGATCGAGTGTAGAAATTATTTGAAAGGCTGCACAACATCGGAGTAAGAGTAAAAACCTTAATCTGGATTGCAGACTTCTTAAGGGGAAGAAGGATAAGGTTCGGGTCAATGGAACATTTTCCAAGGACCGAAGAACATTAGCTGGTGTACCTCAGGGATCTGTGCTCAGTCCTATACTCTTCTCGCTATATATTAACTGTTGTTTATGTAAATAGATGAATATTATTTGTATTATTTAAAGCCTCATTATGTAAAAATATATGTATATATAAATTGGCCATTTGTTGTTGGCCATGGTCAAGTTTGAGCTCTTGTACGTCTAATTACGACACAACAAAAGTGGCGACGAGGATGCGCGATCTACAGAGCCAGTAAAAAGCTGAGGAAAACGGCGTCCATGCAAGTATAACAACTACATCTTTTAAACAAATCTGACTCTCGGATTATGGAGAGGAAAAATAGGAAAATGGGTTAAGATTACATCTTTTAAACTATCTGGATCAAGAAAGCAAAGGAGTAGAAAAGATCAGCATGACAAGTTCAAAGTTAATAGTAAATTTTAGATGCTATAGCTCAGTGGAGGACACTTCGATCTTTTTGTACAAAAATTTGAGGCTTTCTTTTTGGCATCTGAAGGAGGAGATTAAAGTGCTGATTTTTACCTCGCTACCAGATTCTGAAACTTTGAAGCAGGGAAACGACATTTTCCTCCTGGTCTAATGAAAGATCAACCCTATGACACTATCATTCAAAGAATTAAGCTGCATTTGGATCCAAAGAAGAAAGTGATACCACAGTGATGCAGATTTTTAAAGAGAATTCAACAGGAAGGAGAATCAATTTCGGAATATCTTAGAGAATTGAAACATTTGGCAATAAATTGTAATTTCGTCGATATGTTGGGAACCATGATGCGAGACCGTTTTGTGGCTGGAATCAAGTCGGAAATCCAGCAAAAGAAGCTACTACAAGAGGACGACGATGTCACCCTGGATAAAGTTTTTGCAGTGGCGATCTCGTTCGAATTGGCGGAGATAAATACAATTCCCGCCCCTGGACACTTTTATTTTTCCGTTTGTCAATACTCTTCACAGTTCATCCTATCATACTTCATCCTTAAAGTTAGAAATAATCGTTATTTCTCTTTAAAATAGATTTCGATTTTTGTTTAAAAGAAACATTCGCGGTATAATTGCAATTTTCGTTTTACAATCATCAGCCGCGTTATATTGTATTTTAAATACAAGAGAATTACAAGATAAATTAGTGGCCAATATATCCCCTGTGAATTGAAAGGATAAAAAGGGTGAGTACAATAATAGTACGGCGCAGTATAGGCCTTTTAGGCAAAGTGGCAAAGGCAAAATAGTGTGTTATAGATGTGGTGAAAGACATTCACACGTGGCATCTGTTTTACCTCATAGAACAAAGACTTGTTTTAAAATGTTATAAACTGGGTCATTTAAGTAGGGTCTGCAAAGCTAGTAAAAGAATGTGGGAATGTAAATTTGTACAAGAGGACTCTATATATTCTGTACAGGGCGAAACTGATGCCACAATAAATTTAACAGTAGATGATTATTCTTTGTGCTTCACAATAGATACAGGAAGTCCAGTTACGTTAATACCTAAAGATATTTATAAGAATTATTGGCAAGGTAAAAGATTATTTCCAACAAATTTAAGATTAAAATCCTTTTGTGGTAAATCAATAGAGATTATAGATCAAAGAAATGTTTTTGTAAAAGAAGCTAACCAATATTTACGATTAATAGTTGTAAATGAAAAAATCCAGGTAATTTTATTAGGAAGAGAATGGCTTAAACAGTTGAAACTTGATTATTCTATATTGTTTAGCATTAAAATTTTCAATAATGAATATAATAGAAATATATTTAAATATATAAAAATTTGATGGATAGGTAAGCAGATTTGTTTAACAAAGATTTGGGCTGTCTAAAGGGGATGTTAGAATAAATTTTAATTTAAAAAAAGATGTGACTCCTGTGTTTTGTAAGGCCAGAAGTTTACCTTTCTCTCTAAAAAAACAAAGTAGAGAATGAAATTGATCGTTTAGTGAATTCTTGCATTTTATAACCTATAGTTCATGCATATTGGACCGCTCCAATAGTACCGGCATCAAAAAAGGATGGTAGTGTAAGGATATGTGGTGATTTTAGATGTACAGCTAATAAAGCAATATAATTAGATAGGTATCCCATTCCATCGATCGATGAGATCTTTTCAAAATTATCTACAAGCACCGTACTTTAGACTCTAGACCTATCACAGGCTTACTTACAAGTAATGTTAGCGGAAGAAGCCAAAGCTATTGTTGATATAAACACAACAAAGAGGTTGTTTTCTTATGAAAGACTACCATATGACGTAGCGGTAGCACCAAATAAATTTCAGAGGATTATGGAAGGTCTATTTGTTGATTTGTCAGGTGTGGCCTGCTACATAGATGATATTTTGGTTGCAGGAAAAGACTTTGAAGATCATGAACAAAAGTTGGATCTAGTGTTTAGATGATTGCCAGAAAAAGGTTTAAAGTTAAACAGATATAAATGTAAATTTAAAAATAAATCGGTGGAATATTTAGGGTTTAAAATAGATAAATACGGACTGCATCCCTTAGAAAATAAAATTAAAGCAGTGATAGAGGCGCCTGAACCTAAAGAATGTTTCGCAATTGAGATCTTTCATAGGACTCTTAATTTATTATTATAGATTCATAAAGAATATAGCAAACATTTTAGCGCTATTCTATCAACTTTTGAATAAAAATTGTAGATGGAATTGGACGAAAAAATATCGAATGTTATTTTAAAAATGTAAATCATTATTAATGGACTATGGACTAGGCGTAATTCTGAGTCATAGAAATGATAGAAAGGAAGAATGCCCTATAGCTTTTGCTTCTAGAACATTAACTGAAGCGGAAAAAACGTTTCTCTCAACTAGAAAAGAAAGCATTGAGCATAACCTTTGGCGTTGAGAAATTCAGACAATACTTACTGGGACGAAAATTTGTATTGGTCACAGACAACCGACCCTTAATACATATATTTTCACCTCATAAACCAATTCCCATATGTGCATCATCCAGAATTAAAAGATGGACCTTAAAATTAGCTACATTTAATTATACTGTGGATTTTCGAAAAACTAGTGATAATTCCAATGTTGACGCATTGTCACGTCTTCCTTTAGAATCGAGTGTCAGGGAGTCTCTTGATGAAGACCAGGTACTTATTCTTAGGAAGTCGAATGAGGTACCGTTCTCTTTTATGGAGGTGGCTAATGAGACGCCCCAAGATAAAATACTGTCTATAGTATTAAGGAATGTTAGAGAAGGCAACTGTGTGTGGAAATTCACAAGGGTTCCGAGAGAAAACCCACTAGCTCCTCATTATAAGATCAATGAGGAATTAAGTTTGGAGTTTGGTTGTCTTCAATGGCGTGAAAGAGTGGTAATTCCCCAAAAATTAAGATATTTAATTTTAAATGACTTGCATGAAATACACATGGGGATTGTTAAAATGAAGATGATTGCCAGACGGTATTTTCTGGTGGCCAGGCATAGACAGTAACATCGAGGAGTTAACTAGAGAATGTAGAGTATGCCAAGAATCGGCAAGCATGCCCCCGGCTACCATCTCGGAATGGACTTGGCCCGAAAAACCGTGGCATCGACTTCATCTTGATCTAGCGGGTCCGTTCATGGGAAGTGGATGAAAAATTTTATCATCAAAGATATTACCAGAAAAACGATTATAAGTCATCTTAGAGAAATTCTCGCCAGAATTGGATTGCCCTAATTTTTTGTTACAGATAACGGAAGACAGTTTGTCTCCGGTGAATTCGAGCAATTTACCAAAATGAATGGTATACGGCACACTAAGATCAGTCCGTATAATCCTAGTACAAATGGTTTAGCTGAGAGATATGTAAGAGAGTTTAAAAACCTTTTGAGAAAGAATAATGGGAAGGATGATTTAGAGACGAATCTACAAAGTTTCCTATTTGCTCATAGAGCATGCCCCCAAACTGTAATAAAGGAATTCCCCGGCGGAACTGCTAATGAAGAGAAGTTTAAGATCAAGATTCTCGAATTTAATACCAAGATGGGAAATCCGCGAGAGGTATTTCATGAGGCCGTAAGAAGGCAGGAGCAGTTTACTACAGGTTGCGAGGTTTATTTCCGCAACTATGCAACTGGACCTAAACGGTAAAAAGGTACCATTTTGGAATTATTGAGCTACCGTCACTACCTTATAAGTTGGCAGGGCGTCGTGTATAAGAGGCATATCAATCAATTGCGACCTGTGAGAAAGAAACAAGTGGAGATAAGAAATTTGATACTTCCTCGAACATCAGGAGAGAAGCCTGTAGGTGGAAGTCAGAAATAAAGTGAAGAGGAGGTTCCAGATGTTACATCAGGAAACAAGGAGGAGACTGCTTCTGTGCACGTACCCTCTTGCACTCCTATACCAGGGCCTGTTGCTGTGCACGTGCCCTCTTGCACTCCTAAACCGGAGGCTGCCGCTGTGCAAGTGCCCGTCCGCAGTCCTAGACCTCAGAGAGCCAGGAAACCCCTAGACCGACTGGAGTATTATTAAGGGGGGAGATGTGTTGTGTATGTAAATAGATGAAGATAATTTGCATTCTTTAAAGTCTCATTATGTAAGAATATATGTGTATATAAATTGGACATTTTTTGTTGGCCAAACGAAAAGAATCTGAGGCTCTTTATTGGACACGACATAGACAACAACGGCATTCCAGAGTAAAATAAATCATCAGAGATAAATAAATATTTTTCAATGAATTAAAATAAATATAATCGATACCGAGAGAGAGTTGAATTTTAAAAAATAGAAAATTATTATTTTCGAAATATAAATAGCTGAGAGGATTCCAGCAAACCGCATCTAAAATATCAGTTTTTTTTTTGCTACATGTTTTAATTTGCATATACCTATTTTACATATCTCAGATTGTATTTAAAAATCGTTAACCATTTCTTCTAACTTTTGGCGAAATGGTGTTTTATTAATTTATCATTTGATATTATTAGGGTTCTTTCCTGGTATTCAAAAAGTAAAAATACGTGTCGTTCAGTTATATTTTTCAATTTATCGAACAATTTGGCCGCTGAATCGCTGATTCTGGTAGGGCGCCATCTAGCGAATAAAGTTGTAACTAAATTCAATTTCGAATTTTTCATTATTTACCATAAAAAATCCCATTGCATCCTGAACACAATGGTGTTTACCGCATTGCTCTAGCGCAAATATTCGCGGAGTTATTAATTTTTAAAGTTGTGCGGGACTTTTGGATCACCCTGTATTATATTTTATATGTCTTTGTTTCTGCTGTTGTTGTTTGCTCCAATAAAGAGCCTCAGGTGTCTCCATACATCTCTATCACAGCAGTAGTAATGTCCACTATCTTGGGTGTGCAAAACTGCTGCTCTTTGTCCATGTCGAATTTTTACAAGACTGCGGTCATATTACTGAAGATATCGGTTTTGCCCTTCATTGGAAAATGGGTGCCGTTGCCACGTTAAAACCTTGGAAACGAACCATAATTTCTTTGTTTGTGTGAATCAAGAGATATCAAATCAATAATATTATATATTAACTAATTAGTAAAATAAAGATGATATCTATTACATATTCTCTAAAATTATTTTTCTATATTCAAATATTTCTAAAAATATTGTAATAACCTTGTAAAAATGAACAATATTGCATATTCGAATATATAGCTAGAAATAATCCTTCATATTGAGAAATATTTTGATATCAATATATTTTTATTCATAGCTATTCTTCCCTATTTTCTCTTTACATTTCAAATTTCTGAAATAGTTTCATCTAAGAATATGTCTTTTGCTATATACGAAGAATTCTTATAAATTAACGATCAAAGCAATGATTGTGTGCGGATGGCTTTTACTAATTTAATTTATACTTTTTTAACATATATTTTATTATATTAACCTGATTTTTATGTATTTAAGCTGGGAGTATCAACGAAACAAAAGCGAGTAAGTATTTTATCATCAGTATAAATAGATGTAGACAGATTTATTCAAATTTAGGGATAATAATTCAAATTGAATATAATTTGATATTGATTGAGTAAATAGAGGTATTATTCTGTTGTGAAAGATATTCGATTATCGAAGAATAAAAGTAGTTTCAACCATATTGGATAGTATATATGCATATTGAAATAAGAATACACATTTTTTCGAGGATTACGTATATATTTTATATGGCTATTAATTTATATCTAAAAGAAACACATTTTAAGAATACTATACATAATTCTTAATATTTTAAAAATAAGGCCTATTTTGGATTTTAATACGATTATTCATTAATCCGATATTTAGATGGATCAATCTTCCATCTTTTACGAGGTGTTTTTGCCGTGAAGCACGCAGCAGGTCGCGTGCCCCAGGTGAGCCACTAGACGTCTTCCAAGCTTATTGGGCGATAAACCATCTAATATATACATTCTAAACAGAGTAAATATAATCAAAAGAAAAAAGTGATATAAGTAAATAACTATTGAAAATTAAGAGATATCGAATTTGTTTTATTTTAAAAAGAATAATACGCCTCTAAAATAGTTTTATAATTTGATAACAGATGGCGCTCTAGTACATCGTAACATTATCGAATTAATTATTCAAATAAAATATCATAAAAATTGAAATAACTGTGAAATAAATATACAAATAATAGTATTAAATATCCGATTAAAAATGAAATGAAACATGTAAATAGCATAATCATCTAAGAGGTTCTAAACTGAGTATATACATCTGGCAAGTCAATCTTTCTATTGATACTATTTTTATTTTCTAATGAGCTCCAGCTTTCTAAAAATAAACGGCAATGTTTTTCTTTGATGTTTTGATGTATTATAGATGTGTGATCGAAGTCTGGAGTGTGACTATTGCTGAATGCATGATCTACCAGTAGGGATGTCGGGTTATGGTGCTTTAGTGCGGATTTGTGCTGGTTAATTCTTTCAGATAAAGGTTTGCTGGTTTCTCCTATGTATATTGCCTGGCAGGATTTGCATGGTATTTTATAAACCACATTCTCTCTATCTTCTGGCTTGTACAATTGTTTTGTATCAGGGTGACGGAAGATGCTTCTTAAATTCTGGTTGGGTTGATATCTGGTTGTAATATTGTATTTTTTTTTAAACTTCTGGCTATTCTTTCACATTCATAGCTGTAAGGTAGGGAGCAAAACATGTTCGGGGTTGAGATCTGTCTATTGTTCGTGGATGGAATTTTTGGTGCATATAATTGCTTTTTGATGAATTCTTTAGGATAATTATTTCTTTGTAGTTCTTGAAATAATCTAGCTCTTTCAGTTTTTTCATCAGTTTTATCCGTAAAATGTGTAGTCAACCACTTGGAAAGTGTTTTGACCACCGCAACCTTATGACAGATAGGACCAAAAGTATTGAAGTTCAGGTAACTTCCTGTGTGGGTTGGTTTTCGATAAATTTTCGTTTCAATTTTATTTTGATTTCTGGTCAGTTGTAAGTCCAAAAATGGTAGAGACCCATTTTCTTCTAATTCATAAGTGAATTCCAGAAAGGGTCTAAGACTATTTAGAAAATTTATAATTATGGAAACATCCACCTCTGTGATGCATAATACATCATCAATGTAGCGTTTCCACATTAAAATTTGTAGTTGTGTGGATTCAACGATTAACTTATCAATTTTATCCATGAAGACATTGGCTAATGCAGATGATATAGGATTTCCCATTGGAAGTCCCTTGACCTGTTTGAAATATCTGTTCTTATAGAAGAAGTAATTAAATGATAGGCAGAGTTTGATCAGTTCTATGAGAGCCTCCTTTGGGATAGGGAGGGGTAAGTCTGGGTGGGAATTTATGAATTCTTGTAGAGCAAGAATTGCTTCGTCATGTGGGATGGAAGTATAAAGGGATTCTATATCAAAATATATTATCCGGCTGTCTGTTGAAACTGGAGTATTTTTGATTGCTTCAATAGCTACTATTGGATTGGGGACTGTATGGAGAAGTTTCTTCTGGAATGGTGATATAATTGATGACAGAAATTTGGTGATGGGGTACAGGGGCGAGCCAGAATATGACACTATGGGACGTAATGGGGTATTGGGCTTATGAACTTTTGGTAGACCGTGTAAATTTGGCAGATTTTGAGCTGTGGCTTTTAAACTGTCGAAGGTTTTGTTATCTAGCTTGTATTTGCGCTTGATTTTAATAGTTATTTACATATATCACTTTTTTCTTTTGATTATATTTACTCTGTTTATAATGTATATATTAGATGGTTTATCGCCCAATAAGCTTGGAAGACGTCTAGTGGCTCACCTGGGGCACGCAACCTGCTGCGTGCTTCATGGCAAAACACCTCGTAAAAGATGGAAGATTGATCCATCGAAATATCGGATTAATAAATAATCGTATTAAAATCCAAAATAGGCCTTATTTTTAATATATAAATGCATTATGGATTGCTCTATATTCAGAATTCTTAATATAAACTAGCTTATTGTTTTTGTTCCATTGTTTTAACACCAGATATAATCAATCAGGGATATAATATATTTTCGCGATAAAAAATATCATAATAAAATAATTATATTAAGATATAGTCACAAACACTTTTATTATTATCTGAACTGGATATATAAACAATACTATACATTTTTACATACTATGCGTTTTTACATACTATACATTTTTACATACTATGCGTTTTTACATACTATACATTTTTACATACTATGCGTTTTTTTTTCAAGATATCAGAAAGTTTCATTTAATTATTCTGAACATTACTTAGATTTTCTTTTTTTTGCATTTCAAAATATATTGTTAGCAAGAGAATCATGATTATTTTTATTAGTTCATTTTAATAAATAATAAAATAATTTTTAATTTGTATTTATTTCAGGTGATAATGTCACAATGAAACAAATGCCATTGCGTAAGTTTAAATTCTAAATATGTTTATATTTAAGAATATATATGAAATGATATATTTCCCCATTATAATATAAAGTAAATTATTCATTGAGAGAACATTTTATGTCAGACCACCTCCCTAATAATCCACCATGAAAGAATTAACAATGACTAGCTAAAGTAATCTAGAATCCAATTACCAAAATAAACTATATGTAACCTGAAATAGATGAGTAGTTTTAATACATAAACACACGAATTGTTATCAAGAAATAAAGTGGTCATTATTTATATAAATCGTTAAATATATTTAAAAAAACATCTTTGATACCTTAAAATATAATCATTATTTACTCTCACTTTAAAAATGAAGAAAAATAACCTGACCAGGAGCCCATATGCTTTTTTAGATGGCAGAGCGCTATCTGGTGGAACAGAAATCAACTAAACATTGATTTAACCTATTCCCTGATATTTGGTCAATCAATTTTCTTGACAAATCAAGAAAAGCCATCACGAACTCTGTTCTACCAGATGGCGCTCTGCCATCTAAAAATAAAATGTGCTCATGGTCATCATATGCTCTTTTTATTTTTATTATTGTATATTGTGAATTGAAAATATATATATTCATACAGTGCATTTTTCTGAATCCAAAATAACGTGCTCTCAACCATGGAAATGAATCGATATATTCTATATATATTTTTTATGTAACGTTTATTCTATATAAAAAAACAAGCAATTAATATATGGAGTTGAATGTATATATGTGATAATCTGTATATAGGAATATGTAACCCCACCACAATCTATGCAAAATGTATCGTCAAAAGGTTTAATAAAAGTTAGGCTTCACAAAAAAGGAAATAACAATTAACAAGATTGCATCATCCAGGAAGTAAAGGTCACTCCCCTGGACCCATAAAACTTAAGTTCAAAGGATTTCTTCCTGGAGGATTGCAATCATGGCGACAATGGAGGTACTAAGCCAATCACATTTAAGCATGACAAATCAACAACCAATGACCTTTAAGCTTAACCAATTGATAGCGAATCATCAGAGAGCACGTGGAAGGATCTCCACCAATGAGAAGTCTAGAGAGTTAATGAAGAGGATCTCGGACAAGAAGTTAAAAAGAAGGTAGGTGACCGTGCTACAGCTAGGTGTGCACAACATAAGCTCCAACCAAGGTAGAGAGAGTACGCATTTTCTAATAAATTTATATTATATATTAATATTTGTATACATTTATACTTATATTATTTATGTATATTTAAATAACGGTATATTCGATATGTTTTCAGTCCCAAACCATATTGGAGGTAAATATAATACTTCAGTTTGAATATTTAATTACAAATATTTAAAAAAATGTTTTTATTTTAAATAAAGAATATTATATATTTATTTATAACATCCTCATGGATATATATTCTTGAAGCTTCGAAAAAAGATATAAAAATCTAAATAAATATATATAATAATAATATTAAGCACTCTATATTTTGAAGGTTTATTTATAATATATAACGGTAGAAGTAAATATATTATATAGTTTACATATATAATACATGTAAACAAGAAATACCCATTTCTTGGTTTTTCAGGAAGCCACTGGGACCAAAAATCTTTTTTTTTGGTCGCAGTGGTACAGCCTACTTCACGCTGACGAGCGCCAACAGCGCGAAACTCTTTCGTGGATGGCTTTTCTTGATTTATCAATAAATTGGGTTGGCCAAATATCAGAGAACAGGTTAAATCAATGAATAGTTGATTTTTGTTCCATCAGATGGCTCTCTGCCTTCTGAAAAGCACATGTGCTCCTGGTCAGGATATGCTTACTTTGTTTATAATACATGTGTTTGTGAAAGATCAAAAAAGTGAAATTTTATAAATCTAGTAATTGTATTTAATAAATTTAATATTATATATATAACAAGCATTTAAAAAAATTATGAGCCAATATAAAACTATATATAAAAGAGAGAGAGAGAAATGGTCGTATCAGTATTAATAAACATATCAATGTATAATATAATATATAATCTAAAATATGTTTTACAGATGTAGGGGAAACATGGACGAAAGGTGGTAAGGATCTCAATATGTAAATTTCTAATTATAATGAAATTTGAGGATTCATCTATATATATAAATTATATAATAAATGTTAGAATTTTAAAAATATATGTTTTATTTTAGATCATTGATAATACTTCATTTTTGGTCACACATTGTTTTAGAATTAGCCACTTTTAAGAATGTGATAAATATGTATAGTTAACTTACCTATTTCTTAAATTCACTAATATAGAATTAATTTTGTGAATCTTATATAACTGTGAAAATAATGTGTAATTTTCTTCAAGTAATTGAGAATAAAACTACATGATAGTGTATAAATATTCCTATGATTTCTTTTAACACGACTGTACCTTCATATCCTTATTTTACAACAAAATTATATCGAAACAGTAAGCCGACAAATTAATTATAACATATATGCATAGATGGTAAGTTTTGCCAGAAGAAAATTGATCTATAAATGCATAGGGCGCTTCTCCCGTCAAATTAAACGTCAAAACTAGACGTCATATATTGACTGTCACCGAAAACTAGCGTCCTCGGGTCGGTGACAAAGCCACAAGTCCAAACGCCCTAGACTAACGAGAGCTATCAGCCTGAAATCATTGCTCTAGATGGACGCTTCTCAGTTTACCAACGCTGGTGTTGTGGCTTTGTCACCGACCTGAGTCTACTAGTTTGCGTCGATGGTCAATATATTGCGTCTAGTTTTGACGTTTAATTTGACGGGATAGGTACCCTATGCTTATTGTTGGAATAGCGATCAAAAATTGGCGTGGTGCATTGGGGGATCGACCAATCAACGGCCGCGGCGGCGCTGCGGTCGACGTCAATATATATAGTCTTTGTCTCTCGCCTTCCTATATCTACTTGCCTTTAAAATGTTGCTACTTTAACATCTTGTTTTAAGTTACTTTGTTTAATAAATAATCCTTTTATTCCTTGATTCAATCTCAAACTTCAACAGGTTATGGGCCCAGCACGCTTCCACTGCGCCTAAAAGGATTAACCGCCAGCAGTGAGTAAGCCTTTGTTTTGCTCGAAGTTTAGGCGTCAACCGCCAACCATAACCCTAGTTTCTTTTTGTCGTTGGCCGATTCCAAGACAAAGAAGATGAGCGTAGATTGTCTTTCAAGGATTAAAGTTTTTAATGGTGAAAACTTTTCACTATGGAAATTCCAATTCAGGCTTCTTATGGAACAACAAAAATTACTAGAATTATTGGAAGGCTTAGAAATAAAGCCGAATGTTGTTTCCTCCGACAGTAACTCTGAAAGTTCACTACAGAATTGGAAATCAAAGGACGTTAAGGCAAGGATGTTATTATCACAGGCAATCGAATTAAGGTTTCTTCAGCCCCTGATGAACTGTACTTCCGCTTCACAAATGTGGCAGAAATTACTTGCTATTCATGAACAAAAATCCGAATTTACTATTGGCCTACTTTGGCAACAATTCTTCGATGCACGATTGACATCGGAAACAATAAGTGATTACATAGCAAAAATTGAAAATATTTCTGCACAAATTTCACAAATGGGCGAAACCATTACGGAAGATCAAAAGGTAGCAAAAATTTTAAATACTTTGCCTTCGAGTATGCGCTACTTTGTTGCAGCGTGGGAATCGTTAGATCCGAAAGCTCAAACTCTTAACAATTTAACTGCAAGACTTTTGATTGAAGAAACAAGAAATCAACAAAGCGGTTCTTCTAAACAAGATGAGGCCTTATTACACAGGCAAGCACGAACGAAGCCTAAAGATACACAACGTTCTTTTCAAGATGCCAAGAAGAACACTAAATGCCACTATTGTCACAAAATTGGACATTGGAGCCGCGAATGTAGAAAAAGATTAGCTAATGAGAAAAATAAATCCAAAAATCTTCATGATTCAAAAGGAAGTTCAAGTGATTATGGACTTATTTTGTGCGATAATCAAGTAGAACCCAATGATATTTGGTATGCTGACAGCGGTGCAAGCTGCAGCATGACATTTCGACGAGAGTGGTTCAAGACCTACACGCCGTTCACCAGTGATCATCCAATCTACTTGGGAGACAACTCGACACTACTTGCAGAAGGCATGGGAGACATCGAGATTCAAGCCTACGTCGACGGTGGATGGTACAATACGCACATAAGAAATGTGCTCTACTCGCCGCAACTAAAGAAAAATTTGTATAGCCTTTCTACGTCCACAAGAAGAGGATTCAACGTCATTATCAAACATGACAAGCTACAGATCTTCATGGATAATGACCTAAAAGCCGTAGGAGTGCGTCATGACGGCCTCTACAGGATGCTCTTCAAGGTTACGTCATCATCACAAGGATACATCACCAGCGAGAACAAGCTTCAGTTGTGGCACGAGAGACTTGCGCATCTTCCAGTTGCTACACTTCGAGAGATGGCGACCAAAGGATTGGTGGATGGTCTGCAGCCTCAAGATTTAGAGGGAGAATTTTTCTTCTGTGAAGGATGCCAACTTGGAAAAGCCCATAGAAAGTCGTGCTATCCCTCAGATGGCAAAAACTACCAGCTAGGTGAGTTTATTTATGCTGATATTTGTGGCCCAATGCAGACTCAATCATTAAGTAAATATCTGTATTTCTGCTTATTTAAAGATTACTTTAGTGGTTATCGCCATATTTATTTTATTAAAAACAAATCAGATGTGCTAGATATATTCAAAGAATATGCTACTCTAATCTATACTCAAACTGAAAATAAGATAAAAGTTCTTAGGACTGATAATGCGCTAGAATTCAAAAGCGATAATTTTGCAGATTTATGTAAAAGATTTGGGATAATTCACGAGATCACTGCACCTTATATGCACGAACAGATAGGACGTATAGAAAGAGACAATCGTACGATTGTGGAAGCAGCCAGGTCCATGCTAAATTCACGAAATCTTCCAGGATTTTTTTGGGCTGAGGCATGTAACACAGCAACTTATATTCTAAATAGAAGTGCGACTAAGCAAACCCCTGGAACGACACCTTATGAACTTTTCTTTGGCACAAAGCCTAATGTAGCTAACTATAAAATATTTGGCTGTAATGCTTATATGCATATTCCCAAAGAAAACCGTAAAAAGTGGGATAATAAATCGATAAAACTTATGTTTTTAGGTTATGAGAATACAAGCAAAAATTTTAGATTATGGGATTGGAAAACTAGAAAAATAAGAATTTCTAAAGATGTCACATTCGATGAGAAAGCTACTACACATTCAGATAGAGAATCTACCAAACCGAAAGAAATAATATTTCAGATTAACAGCGCTCCGGATGAATCACCAGTTGCAACAACAAACTTCCCAGTGCAGGAAATGCTGCCAGTATCCGATATCAGTTCGCATCCAATGATAACACGCTCTAAAGTTTCGGATAGCCAATGTAACTTTGCGCTCGCTGATGAACCCAGTAACTATATAGATGCAATAACAAGTTCAGATTCAGAAAGATGGAAATTGGCCATGGATGAAGAGATTGATGCATTAAATAAAATAAAACATGGACTTTAGAACGTCTGGCAGATGGTCATAAACCTATCGGTTGTAAATGGGTTTATAAAATTAAAACGGAGTCCGATGGTACAATTCACCGGTTCAAAGCCAGATTAGTTGCAAAAGGCTATTCTCAAATCAAAAATGTTGACTATTTCGATACGTTTAGCCCAGTAGTCAGGTATGATTCGTTACGCATTCTTTTATCACACGCTGCTTCTGAAAGGATGTTTCTTAAGCAATTCGATGTAAAGACATCTTTTCTCAATGGCGAATTAGAGGAACTTGTTTATCTTGAACAACCAGAAGGCTACAAGAGAGATGATAATAGCTGCTATAGATTACATAAAAGTCTGTATGGTCTGAGACAATCTTCTAGAAATTGGAATAAGAAATTTACCAATTTTTTGTATAGCCATAATTTCAAAACATCAGACGCCGACCCGTGCATTTTCATTGGAACACACAATGATTCAAATGTTATCTTAGCTCTCTATGTTGATGATGGAATTATTCTATATAAAGATAAAGAGGCAATAGCTATTATAATGGATGAGTTAGAACACGCATTTGAAATTACATATGGAAGTGTTAACTTTTTTGTTGGGCTACAAATAGAGCAGTCAGAAGATAGGGCAAGTATTTTCATTCACCAGTCATCATATATTGACAAAATTTTGAGTAAATTTAATATGGCTGACTGTATTCCTGCTTCGGTGCCTATGGATCCTTCTGTCATCTTAACAAAGCAGGACTGTCCTACTCCAGAACAAAAGGAAAATATGCCTAAATTCCCTTTTCGAGAAGCTGTTGGATCCCTTATGTTTGCATCATGTGTTTCACGTCCAGATATCACTTATGCAGTTTCACAAGTGAGTAAATTCCTAGAATTTCCAGGACCTGCACATTGTACAACAGTGAAGAATATTTTCCGTTATCTGAAAGGCACTCCACACATGGGAATTCTCTTCACTGGACAAGACCAACTTGTTGGCTACTCTGATAGTGATTTTGCTCGTGATGTTGACTCCAGAAAAAGTACGACTGGTTATGCCTTCATGATGAACGGAGGAACTGTTTCTTGGGCAAGCCAACGACAACCAATTAGCGCACTTTCAACCACCGAAAGTGAATACATCGCTGCCTGCAGTGCTGCTAAGGAATTGATTTGGATCAGAAGACTTCTACAGGGCATCGGCTGTGATATTACTAAAGAAACTGAACTTTATATCGACAACCAAGCAGCAATAAAACTTGTTGAAAATCCAGTATTCCACAAACGAACGAAACATATTGATGTTCGCTACCACTTCATTAGATCCAAACATGAAGAAGGTGAACTTAAAGTGCATCATGTTTGCAGCTCAGAACAGCTAGCTGATATAATGACTAAACCTCTTCCACGAAACAAATTCCACTACTTAAGAGGTCTACTGAACATTTTGGATCGAGAGGGAGTGTTGGAATAGCGATCAAAAATTGGCGTGGTGCATTGGGGGATCGACCAATCAACGGCCGCGGCGGCGCTGCGGTCGACGTCAATATATATAGTCTTTGTCTCTCGCCTTCCTATATCTACTCGCCTTTAAAATGTTGCTACTTTAACATCTTGTTTTAAGTTACTTTGTTTAATAAATAATCCTTTTATTCCTTGATTCAATCTCAAACTTCAACACTTATAATAGTCGAATTCAGTATCAGAACTCTGAAGAGCGGGCTGTTATATTGGATTTTGATTCGCCGGAAGATTCAGGGAGTACTGGGAACAAAGGGTACGAGGGCCAAAGGGGGGGAGTCCTATTGGAGCGTAGGACAGGTTAAACCAAGTCCAAACGGGAGGGCTCGGACAGCAACCTTGCCATGAACTCTCGGAGTGGGTTGATTGGTCATCCCCATGGAGCCAGACCATAATGGCGGGCGCGAGGGGCCAAACAATGGCCGCTCGGTGCATGGAGAATGCATCATTCCTTTGGGACGGTGGCTAATAGCAGCAAAATGCATGCTACGCATGCCGATTTATGGACCGAAAGGTCTGGGTGGCCATTGCTCCTAGGATCCTGCGATGTTATCATCGCAGGAGCAACAGTATAAGTTTGTTTTATATATTGTAGAAACATGTAGGCTTTAATTCTTTTATTTCTTATAATCAATTTTATTCCAATTCACAATGTTTCCTCACTTCATGGTATGTCATGGCAACATTTTCATAAATATTAAAAGATTTTTGGAAAATATTTTAGATATTTTCTTGTGAATCGGAATAGATATGTTCAAATTATTTGCATGCATAAAACAGGTTGGAATAGGTATAATTAGTTAAAGAATTCTCCTTTTTTTAAATTAGAAAAATAGTGGATTTATATATTTTTATTATATATAATTTTATCGAATTAACTTTGTTATATATTATTTGTAATTTAATTTAATTTTATAAAATCATTCATTTCCTTAATTTTAAAAATTTCATTGAGGAATATATTTTTGTTATATTTTTACCTATATACAATGACTTAACTCACACATATATTTTTTATTATCTTTATTACAGTTAAACGCCCAATTGGTGCTTAATTTGTAAACATTATAATACTAATCCCTTTAAAAATATAAGCATTTTGAATATGAATACACAAATGGACAAAACCTTAGGAAATTATACCTTTAAGAATGTATATTGAGATTGAGACAATATATTGGCTTTTCTGAGGTTCCTAAAGATTTCAATCTGGAACAAAACCTACAATTGACTCCCACCATGTTTTATGACTTTTTCAACTGACAAAATACTTCTAAAATAGTAAGGTCTGGAGACAGCTACGAGGCAAAGATTCAAAGAACATAGCCAACGCCCAGGAAGGGGCCCCTTATGGGGTCTATATAGGAAATTTCACCTCACCCAGTGAATCTTCACAAATATTTATAAACATAAGCTATTGTTCTATGTGTGAAATGAAAGGGGACAGTCTTATAAAACCATCTTCCAAGACAAGTATTTGAAATTTCAGAAAACACAGCTTGACTTTAATTCTTTCATGAAAGGGATTCTTAAAGATTAATTACTTTAGTCGTTTAGCACACACAATAACCTTTATTAGGGATCAAGCCCCATACAGGATTCTACCAGTATAACAATGGGTTTAAATGAACATAAATTAAGTACTATATACAATTCAATATTAACATGAGCCCCCCCCAAAAAAAGAAAACTATTAACACTAGTTTCAATTTGCATTTCTGTTGTCCTCATCGTTCTATGAATTTGTATAACAAAATTATTCACTATAGTGTTAATCAGATTAATCCATGAACCCTGCGTTTTACCAAGTTTCTGTACAAAGAGATTCTCCATTTCGGGTAGCTATCTGTTTTAGTGGTTTATCAAAATTGCCATGATAACAACCCTGAACACTTCCTTTGTTTACTAATTCTTAACCCTAAATAAGTCAATGACCTTACAAGCTCTTTTAAATTACCTTCTCAAATGTTTTGGTTTACAATGTAAAATATAGATTTTTTTCTTGTTAAATATCGGCGTGTAAATGCCTACCAACAAGTACACCATTTAAATATTTCAACTTAATTGTTTAAAATATATGTATGAATATACGAAATTATTATAGACGCGTATGATTCTTTTTAAAATAAAACAATTTCTACTGCCCTTACTACAATGGAAAAATTAATGGGAGGGCCTGGCTCATCAGTGGTGTACCCTCCCAGCGGTTTTGCCAGTTTAATCTACCATACCGCTGTTATATTGCATTTTTGAAACTTCCTTTTATAGTCATACTGATGTTAGACTCTTTGAATGGGTATTATGCAGTAAGGGCAGTAGAAATTGTTTAATTTTCAAAAGAATCATACGCGTCTATAATAGTTTCGAATATTCATAACAGATAGCGCGCTATTGCATCATAATATAAAATATATGTATAAATATATTTCTGATAATATTTTTGAATTTGATATATTATCTATTAAGCTATGTGGGTGTTATAGATCCAGGACATTGGGAAGGTGGTAAGCAGAATTATTCGGTTTTTCATTTAAAAAAATATATTCTCTATATAAATTAGCGATAATATATTTCACTGTATCATGAACTCTGAGACCACAATTTCAATATGTATTCTGTCCTGTGTTTCCAAGATATGCCATATTATTTGTCCTATTCATATCAGTACATATTTTACACATGCAAATTCTCTCTATATATATTTACAAATAGCAAATTCTAGTTTTTTGTGTTCTTCGCTATGTAAATCCGTTTTTGCATAACTGTTATTTTCTGCTCATATATATGTATATATATAGATTAGATCCGAAAACTTGAGTAGCGTAATATATTTTTCCTGTCGAAGGGCGGTTGTGCCCGTAAGCTTGAAATAAATTTATTTGAAAGATACTTATCCTTCAAGCTTATTGATTTGAACATATTTCAACTATGACAACCTGGTAAAATTTATTTTGAACATTTTCACAAAAATATATTATATGCTATGCACTTTGAATCAGGTTTTATCCAATCATTAAGATTATATATTAATTAATATTTAAAAATATATAGATTATATCTATTAGGAAGTTTTATATAAATGCACTTGTACTCTTATATATATATATATATATATTATATAAAAATATTATTTTATTTTGATTTATAATTTCATAGATTCAAATACTCTGCTAAATCGACCGCCAGAGGTCACTTTTCCCCTATAAAAACTCGTTGTTGTTTTATCCCGATGGCCTATGGGCTCAAAACCTTTGTACATTATGTAAATAATCTTTTGTATTCCTTGTTCTACTCGCCTTAAACCAGGCATTACTTTAATCAAATTATGTTTTTATATATTCTTTTAGTTCAATTAAATCAAGCTCAATTAAATTTAGTATTATACTTTCAAGATTTCAACCACGAGTGCAATTACCATAGCATAATTCTAAATATCTGATAAATAATATATCAACAGAAAACCTCGCTTATTTATTTATATAATATATACACTGCGTGACATTGAAAATGGAACACCAAGAAATAGTGGCCAGAAAGTGATGAAACTCGTCAGAGAGAGAGAGACAGGGACGAACAATAAGTGATCTTTATTTCAAAATGATAAGTCATAATACAGAGCGAGAACGGCGTCGGCTTAGTAGCAAGTAGGACCACCGCGGACGGCGATGCACGCAGCAACACGTCTATGTAGAGAGTCAATCAGAGTACGGATGGCGTCCTGAGGGATGGCTCTCCATTCCCTCTCAACCATTTGCCACAGTTCGTCTTCTGAACGCGGCTGTGGCAAGGCATGCAAACGGCGTCCAATGATGTCCCAGACGTGCTCGATTGGTGAGAGATCAGGAGAGTACGGTGGCCAGGGAAGCATCTGTACATCTTGCAGAGCTTGTTGGCTAATGCGAGCAGTGTGCGGTCGGGCGTTATCCTGCTGATAAAGGGCATTCGGTACCCCTTGAAGGTAGGGGAGTGTCACCGGTCGCAGCACATCATCAACGCATCTTTGGGCCGTCATAGAGCGCTGAATACGAAGTAAAGGTGACCTGGAATCATACGCGATTGCGCCCCAAACCATGATTCCACGTTTGTCGCACGGTGGGGCGTTCCACAATTGCTGCCGGATTGGACCTTTCTCCACGTCGACGCCACACGCGTACACGGCGACTATCACTGGACAAGCAGAAACGCGACTCATCTGAGAACACGACCCTGTGCCATTCCGTCATCCACGTCGATCTAGCCCGGCACCATTCCAAACGTTGGCGCCTATTCGGTGGGGTCAATGGCAGTCTTCTTAGCGGACGGCATGAGTGCAAGCCATTAGCAACCAATCGACGGGAAATGGTTCTGGTCGAGATGGAATGATCTAGGGTGTCTTGCACATGTTGCAGGATGGTGGTACAAGTGGCTTGTGGGGCCGCCACTGCTTGTCGAAGGATACGCCGATCCACACGTGCTGACGTCACTCTGGTTGCACCGACATTCCTATTAATTGCCACATTTCCTTGTTCCAACCATCTTCTCCACAGTCGGTGCACCGTGGACGCACCAAGGTGTGTATCAGCTGCGATTTGACGTATGGACCAACCTGCCCTTTTCAGTCCGATCACCATGCCCCTCGTAAATGCGTCTGTCTGCTTGAACTGCCTCCGTTTACGATGACCTGGCATTCTCTGTTATTACACGTGTCTTTTGACACAAGAACAAAATTTCTACAATGATTTCCTTTGAAGAAATAACGACACGAATACTGTCCTTTCTGCAAGTTCCTTCCCTTATATCTTACTCCATGTGCGCACGAGAGGTGCGCATTTTACATCATTTGCATAACTCGGTTAGGCGCGTCTACCCTGAAATTTAAATAATTTTCTGGCCACTATTTCTTGGTGTTCCATTTTCAATGTCACGCAGTGTATGTATGAATGTTTAGCGTATATCGGAAGTTTTACCTTAAATATCCATTTCTTAATTTCTCAAGAAGCCTCGAACACCAAACAAATTTGGTCGTAGAGGTACAGGCTCCCCTCAATGCTGATGAGGGTCTACAGCCCGAAATGAGGCCGGTTTTTCTTGAATTTTCATATGCTATATTCGTTATTACTATTCAAACTGTCTTAATTCAGAACACTCATCGTGGTGTTGTTGAAAGCTACCGTTCAGAAGGTTACTACCAACTAGATGAAAGAGACCTCCTCCGTACCATCAAAACCCAATGCCTGGAGGAATGGAAATCTAATGCTGCACATGACTGGTACAGAGCAGGAGGGACAAGCATGAGTGTGCCGAATATCAGGAATAACGATAAATAAACGTTTAGTTGATTTCTATTCCACTAGGCTTTTATTGATTTATCAAGAAAATAAGTTTTCCAAATATCAGGGAACAAGCTAAATTAACGTTTAGTTAATTTCTGTTCCACTAGATGGTGCTGAGCCATCTAAAAGGTTCATGTGAACATGGTCAGGATATGACTCTTTTCTGATATATATTAATATATTTCAAAAATATAACCTTAGAGTAAATATTAATTAATATTGCTTCTCTCGCACATATATTGATAAAATAATTCTTTGAATTGTAAAGGAATTGATATATTATAATAATAAAATATATAATTTTTCAAATATTAGGTCTATATTTATAGAGAGAATATATATTATATATATATAGTAAATTTATATTATTATATAAATATCAAAAATTTATACATAATATTAAAATTCATCTTAAGAATTACTTTTCTGTTTTATGACAAAGTTTCAACACCATAATATCAAAATTCAATAACAAATAATCAATTAAGCAAATAATTTATCTTCACCCCTCACAAATTCCATAATAAAATAATAATATTAAAGTAGGGACAATTATTTGTACGAGGTGTGTTCAAAAAGTATCGCGACTTTTGTGTTTTTTTCTCAAAAATATTTCTTTATTCATGAATACCTATTTTGTCCCCTTCAAAGTAATCCCCATTAGATATTATACACTTGTGCCAACGGTTTTTCCAATCTTCGAAGCACTTCAAAAAATCATTTTTTAAAATATTTTTCAGCTCCTCCTTCGATGCCGTCTTTATCTCGTCAAGCGTAGCGTAACGTCGTCCTTTCATGGGCCTCTTCAGTTTAGGGAACAAGAAAAAGTCACAGGAGGCCAGATCTGGGGAATACGGTGGCTGCGGCATCATTAGTGTGTTGGTTTTGGCCAAAAGGTCGCGCACAAGCAACGATGTGTGAGCAGGGTCGTTATCGTGGTGCAAAAGCCAATTTTTGTTCTTCCACAAATCCGGGCGTTTCTGGCGGATTGTTTCGCGCAAATTGCGCATAACTTGCAGGTAATATTCCTTTTTGACCGTTCTACCCTGTGGCAAGAACTCATGATGCACCACGCCCCTGCAATAGAAGAAAACTGTTAGCAAAACTTTCACATTCGACCGAACTTGCGCGCTTTTTTCGGTCTTGGTTCGTGCGGCAGCTTCCATTGAGATTATTGAGCTTTGGTTTGCACGTCATAACCATAAACCCACGCTTCGTCACCAGTTATGACCCTCTGGAGCAAATTTGGGTCGTCGCGGACAGAGTCCAACATCTCATTAGCAATGTTCATGCGATGCTGTTTTTGGTCGCAATTGAGCAATTTTGGCACGAATTTCGCGGCGACCCGTCTCATGCACAAATCATTGATAAAAATCGAATGGCACGAGCCAATCGATATGTTTAGGTCCTCAGCAACTTCTCTAACGGTGATTCAACGATTGGCCAATATCATTTTCTCCACTTCATTAATTTTTTCGTCTGTTGTTGAAGTGCTCGTGCGTCCGGCACGTTCTTCGTCGTTCACATCTTCTCGGCCTTCTGAGAACATTTTGTACCACCGATAAACGTTGCTTCGGTCCAAAGTAGCTTCTCCGTATGCCACAGTCAACATTCGGAATGCATCCGCGCACTTAATTTCGTTTTTCACACAAAATTTGATACAGGTTCTTTGATCCATTTTATTAATAGGTAAAAATCGAAGACGATCCAAAAACACCTGCAAGCAAAGCAGCTGTCAATAATTAAGTGAACATTCAAAATGCCCGAGCTTGTCAGAATAAGTGAGAGACATGAGTACCAACATAAAGCCACAAAAAGATCGAAATTCGAATGTACGTAACCCGCGAAAATTCAAAAGTCGCGATACTTTTTGAACACACCTCGTATTATCAACTGAACCTTCTGATAATGAACACCTTCTGATAAATTATCCGTTAATTTTTGGACAAAGGGAAGAAAACCAACTTTACCTGAAAAATACAAAACAAGTTGTTTACAATAAAGACCAATACATCAAGTTTAATAGATTCTGTAGGCTGTATATTTTAAGGCGAAAGTATTGACTGTACATATTTCAAGCTACTATTTATAATTACTATATGCAAAATTTGATATCAAATGTGTTAATTTGCATTTCCCAATTCTCAATTATGTTAATTTCACGATGATTTGATTTGTATATAATTTCAGATTTACACGCAATTATCCTAATTGTGGATATGGCGTGTCTTTGCAACTGTTAAATAAATAAAAACTGAACTGGATATATTAAAATTTTGACATAATATACATTTTATAGAGAAAGGAATCACACACACACACAGAAAAATAAACCATCATATTCATTATTTCAAAAATTTATATTTATTATTTGGATTTTATATATCAATTGTTGGCAACATCCTAATTATTTCATTGGAACAATTTATTAGATAATATATATATTTTTAATTTTTGTGCATTTCAGGTGATGTATATACCAATGGAGAACATCCGATGAGTAAGTTTATGTTTTAAATATATTGATATTCAAGAATATATATGAAATGATATATTTATCAATTATAATATTGTATATATATGTTATATTAAAATATTATTCTATTTAAAATTATATTTCATATATCAAAATACTCTGTTAAATCGACCGCCAGAGATCATGCTTGCGCTATAAAAACTCATTGTTGTTGTTCCCCGCTGGCCGGCTCAACCTTTTGTACATTATGTAAATAAGTATTTCATTTTTAACTCTTACGCCTTAAGTCAGGCAGTACTTTTTAAACCAAATAAAATTACCTATTTTATCACATCTTCAATATTTTTAATTATAATATTTTGTTTTTCTAATTCTACCTGCTCTAAGCCAGGCAATACTTTTATCAAACCATGTTTTTATTATATTCCTTTAGTTCAATAAAATAAATATCTTAATAATGAATAGATTCAAAAAGGATGAGTTTCTTTATTTGGAAAATTAATTCGAGCTTTCGGGCGCAAGCTGCCCTTCTACAGGAATAATAGTTACAATTTCAATTAATCATGTATTTACAGTTCTATATATTTTATTTAAATGGTTTCTCGCTTTGGTCTTGCATAGCGTGAGTGGATCACATGCCCGCGCGATTTAGTTCAAATCAAAGAAAAGCCCTGACAAAGAGAGGCGCGCTGCCCCTAGAAATACTAGCCGATTAACAATTTATATCCAGTATATGAATCTATTCATTATTATAATTATTGAAAGGATTATTCGTCTTAAAATAAATATCTGATTAAAACCATATTTATTATTATTCTTTCAAGATTTTAACCACGACTGCATCACCATTACCATAATCCTCAACATGATCAAAAATACAACAGAAAATATATTTTTTTTATAACATATATATATATATATATTAAGAAAAAGGCATCTACTTATCGTGCAACTGAAAGTTGCTGATGGCTTGCGCCATCTATCGGAATAAATATCAACCACTCTCGTTGATATTTAATTATTCCAGAATTGGCCAAATACCCATTCTTGATTAATCAAGAAAAGCTAACCACGGACGCGTTTCGGGCTGTTGGCCCTCATCAGCGTGGTGCAAGCTGTTAGCTTTTCTTGATTAATCAAGAATGGGTATTTGGCCAATTCTGGAATAATTAAAAATCAACGAGAATAGTTGATATTTATTCCGATAGATGGCGCAAGCCATCAGCAACTTTCAGTTGCACGATAAGGAGATGCCTTTTTCTTAATTTATGCACCTTATCCCAGTACAATATTACATTTGTACTATTTTTTTCATATATATATATATGTTATATAAAAATATCAGATTTCTGTTTATTTTGATTATCTTGAGGATTATGCTATGGTAATGCAGTCGTGGCAAACATCTTCAAAGTATAATTATAAAAATAGTTATCATAATGAAGATTTGAAATAGCCTTACTTGAGCTTATGGAATATATAAAAAACATAATTTGATAAAAGTACTGCCTGGTTTAAGGCGTAAGAATAAAAAAAAGAAAACTTATTCACATAATGTACAAAAGGTTTGAGCCGGCCATCGGGAAACAACAACAATGAGTTTTTATAGAGGAAGTGTGACCTTTGGTGGTCGATTTAGCAGAGTATTTGAATCTATCAAATATAATCTTAAATAAAATAATATTTTAATATAATATATCTATAATTATATTAATTGAGAAAACCTCCGATTTCTGGCCACCTCCCTAGGCATTCACCATGAAAGAACTATTAATGGCTATATCAAACTAATCCAGAATATAATAACGAATTTAAACTAGAAATAAACTGAAGTAGATGGAACAATCTCTACATACTCACATTCACCCTTATTTATAGCCTTATTTATATGATCAGAAGCCAACCTCAGTTGAAACTGATGCCTCTTCAGAATGAAGGGAAGGTTGATATCTGAAGGTGCCATAGATATTTTTGACACCAATACAACATGTCCAATATTGGTCCCTGTCAGTATTTGTGCTTCAAGGACATGAGAGCGAGCACATGCACTGTATCACCATATGTGTGCCATTGCAAAGACCCTGCTTAGGATTCAAATTTCTCAGAAGCATAACAATAGCACCAGCATAGAGTGTAACTGGTGTGGAGGCATTCCTCTGGGAGTAAGGCTATTGAGTAATTCAGTAAGGAGTTATTTTGTTCCTCCACAATATTACATTCCACACTGTCAACACTGAGAAAACACTGACTCATGTTTGGTAAGCAAATTCAGGGAAGCAACTATAGGCATTGGTTGAAAAGTTTAAATAAATAAATAAATTTAGAATGAGAAAAAAAAGCAAATCAGTAAATAAAATTGTAAACAACATAACTATATTGCAGATAAGACAACATATAAAAGGAATGAAAATGATTTCGAGGACCATATTAAAAACTGCATTTCTAGTTTTATATATACAGTATAACCTCGTTAATTCGACACACGATAATTCGACCAGGTTTTGATGTCCTGAACTATGGCCTATCACATTTAAAACATAAAAATATGAAAAACAGACACAAAACTGGAGCTAATTTGAAATCAAAAACAATAATAAAGCTAAGCTTAAAATTATAATTAAGTAATCACAATTGATTATAAAAATACAGCTTTAGCCTATTTATGAGAAAAATAAGATTCCAAAGACATTAGGCAAGATACTGGAAAAAAACAGACATCAAAATGGAACTAAATTTAAATGAAAAACTATAAAAATGTTTACAATTCTAATTAAGTAATCAACAATTGATTGAGAAAAAAAGATTCCAAGAAGATACTACAAAAAAAAAAAACCAGACACAAAAATGGAGATAAATTTAAAAGAAAAACTATAACAAGGTTATGCTTAAAATAAATATTATAATGAATTAATTATAAATAAATAAAATAACAATTGAATCAGAAATACGAAATATATATTAGAATTTATTAAAAGTAATAATACAAAAAGTCGTGTATTAAAAATAAACAATTCGATGATGAAAAATAAGAAATAAGATAAGATAAGGAACATTTGAAGCAAAAACTCTACGAATACAAAATCGAATGAAAAATAAAAATAAATAAATGTCATAATTTGTATAGTTAATTCCAAGAGATATAATTTATTTTCGTCAAAATGAGTATGTAAATATGTAACGCTTGTGTTAAAATGTAAATATGTGAATTCATCCATCTATAAAAGCTGGACAAAAAATAAAGGTGGCAGACATCGCGGGTGCGCTGTTCGCTAGGCATAACGGCTGCGCCTCTTCATTTAGCTACGACATAAATCTATTAAAATTTGGAAAATAAAAAAAAACGTTCATGTGAAGCAAAAATATGACGAAAATATTGGTATATAGATGGCTATATATAGTTAAGTATCTTTAGAGTAGATAGCTTCAAACTTCACAACTGTAAACTCTGTTAGCCTATTATCTATAAGGACTATATTTGTATATCTACTTTTATTATATATGTAGTTGAATAACGGTATATTCGATATGTTTTCAGTTCCTACCCATATTGGAGGTAAATGAAATACTTCAGATTTAATATTTAATTACGAATTTAATTAATAAAATGTAGAATCAATTTTCAATAAAGAATATTAAATTTATTTATAACATACTTACGAATATATATTCTAAGATGTTTGTATTAATATATTGAAAATTTAATAAATATATAATAATATTTTATGATTATTTATTTATTTATTTATCAAATCAGACGCGATATCCCTACAAGGGATGCTTGCGTCAATAACAACACTAAATTCAGATACTATATTACATAAAAAAAAAATAAATAATTACAAGATTTGAAAAGATAAGAAAGAGGACATTAAAATCATTCTTGATTTTACATCACAACCAACAAAATAAACAAACCAAAAAATACATATATACAAATAGGTAATAATTAAGGTTTTTTTAACCAAGAGAGAAAATCATAGATATATTTACAGAATTTTCTAAATTTAAAATACGAGTCCTTACTATTTACAAACATAAAAAGATCCTTGTATTCGATGTTTTCCCGGTTTCTGTAGTTCTGGAAGATTGGACACTCAAGAAGCAGATGACTGGAATCCTGCTTTCTCTTTCCACATAAACATCCCGGATCGTCTATAGCTCCTATTCGAAACAGAAAATCTCCGAAATTTCCATGACCAGTAACGAATTGCACATTGTAAAAGTCAGGGCGGAAATATTTTGGAATGCCCAAAGGGAAAAAGAGACGAAAGTGATCACTTGAATTAGAAAACATATCTTCCATTCTTGTTCTCAAAAATCCTTTTATAATTGAAGGAGAATGTGGACTGAACGTTCGTTGGTCTTCCTCGCTTAGTTGGTCCAATTCATATTTAATCAATCTTGATTCGATAAAATCAGTCAGGAATGGGATCTCTGCCATACAGTGGACACAATCTGAGGAAGATTTTTTTTTTTTTTTAATATTTTCAAAGTATTTATGATTAAAACGGTATAGGAATATATTATAGAGTTTACATATATAATACATTTTTGTATTATCAAAGAAATAGTGGAAAATTAAAAAGTTTTAAATTATATTAAATATATATATATATATATATATATATATATATATATATATATAAATTATATTACTAAGTATATTAAAATATATGAACAAATATACGACTATATAGAGTAATTTATATCAACAACAACAACAACAATAGCCTTTATTGGGCTCACGTGCCATGCAGGATTCTCCTGGTAGGACAAAATAAAAAAAAGAGTAATTTATAACACAATATAATGCGGCTTTTGATTGTAGAATGAAATTTAAAAATTATCTCGCATGTGTTTCTTTTGAACGAAAAATCGACTAGTGGACATGGTATTTGCCCGGTAAGCGGAACACTGTTGGTTCGATTCCCATCCCTGGACACTTTATTTTACCGTTTATCATTACTCTTCACAATTCATACTTCATCCCTAAGGTTAGAAATAATCGTTATTTCTCCTTAAAATAAACTTCAATGTTTCGTTAAAAAGAAACACATGCGGGATCATTTTTAAATGTCGTTCTACAAAATACGACTATATATCAAAATTGGTCATAAATTAATATTCATAAACATATATATAGATAAAAATTATTTAAATATAAAATCTTAAATGTTTTCAGATATATTAAACAAAGATCGTAAAGAAGGTGAGAACCTTTATATGTAAATTTTATAAATATATTAATATTTGAGTATTCCTATATTGATTATCCTTAATTATTTAAAGCTTATAGGTTTATAACATGATACATTAGCACTCTAACTGTAAGGGCAATTCTCATTATAGGTATATATTTTATGTGGGATATATTATATATAATATATATATGGTATTTTGCGCCAACAACCTCATATTGTATATAATATAACAAGATTTTCAAGTTGTATAATAGAAATACATCTATAAATAATTATACGCATGATTGACATGTGTCATTATATCATAATGTGTAATGTACTTTGTACAAACTAAGGATGAATAAATAAAACTCTGTAATAGATTATGAGGTTGAGCTAAAGCAAGAGATTGAGATAGAAGTTCAACGAGGCCCTAGAAGATGTCAGGGCGATGCCTTTTCCGATCCACGCCCTTGTTGCATCCGCTGAAATCCAATACTTCTTTTCGGGAAAGATATATAAGCCTCCAACAGAGCCAGAAATAAATAGTCACTTTTATTTAGTACAAAATCTAAAGCACGAATCAAAAAACAAATATTAAAGTCGTCAAAGACTATGATCTTGCAGAGAGAGAGAGAAAAATATATATATATAATAATAAAATTATAATCAAAATAAATAAATAAAGTAATATAATAATCACAAAGATTACATATTATTTTATATATTTCCAACTATTATCTACAATTTATATCTAGCTTTCAACTACTTTTTGAATTTAAAATTTTATTTACTTCTCCTGACGAAGACAAAAGATTTTTGTCGAAACGTTGAAAAATAAAAAAACTCTAACTGGCCGAAGTGTCTATTTTTTCATTTCTATTTCTATTAAGAATTACTTTTTTTGTTTTTGTACCGAGTTTAACCAGAAATAATCAATTAGGAAAATAAATTATATTTGCCCCACACACGCAAATGTGATAATTAAATAATTAAGAGAGACACAATTATTTGTATTATTGTCTGAACTGGATATATTAAAACATAATATAGATTTTTCAAGTAACCAGAAAAATATAATTTTCATTATTTTTAACAAATGCAATTAGAATTGTGTTTTGCATTTAAAATATCTATTGTTATAAAAAAATCATATTTATTTGTATTGTATCATTTTAATTGATAAAATATATTTTATTTGTGTATATTTCAGCTCAAAATAAATTATTACCAATAAAACATATCCGTAATTTTATATTCTAAATATTTTGATCTTAAGAATATTTATTAAATTATATATTAATCGATTTTATAATACAATAAAACATTCATTGAGATAACTTTCTATGTCTCACCACCTCCACTGTGCATTCACCTTGAAAAATCTAATAATGACTGTACCAAACTAATTTAGAATTCAATCATCGTAAATAAACTAAAATTCACTTTTGTACTATTTTTCATATATATAACTACTAGCCGAATGACATATTTTAGTTAATAACTATAGCCTATGTGCTTTATCTGTCTATGTACTGTTGGCTTCCGTAGGCGTCTCTTACTGGGAAAAAGAAAGAGAGGATTCCATTTAGTTATTAATTAATATATGCATTTATTTAAGGAGCGACCCGCTCCAACACAATAGTTACAAAAACGAAAAAAGCGAGTGGGAGGGGGGGGGGGGGGGGCAGAGGTGGCGTGATCGTAGCCAACCAATAGGAGGGCGCCATTTAAAAAAAAGCAAACGGTGACAGAGTTGATAAATGATTAGGAGATGAAGAATGACGCTCGTAACTGTATATAGAATATTTGTATATTTAATTATATATATAAAGTTATGAATAACGTTATGTTTGATATGTTTTCAGTCCCTAACCATATTGGAGGTAAACAGAATACTTCAGGTTTTAAAAAGAAATTAGGTTTTTAATTTCTATAAAAATATTAAATTTATTTATAACATACTCACGCATATATATTCTAGGATGTTTGAAATAAAATATCAAAAATATCTATAAATATATTTATTTTTGAAAATAGAACAATCCATATTAAATTTATTAGTAAAAAAAAGGCATTAATTGGATTCAATAAAAGATTTATTTTGCCAATATTTCGGGTGGCTGAACGGCAAACCTTTATCAAGGCATTGCATTTACATTAGAAGGTGTATACAAAAATGTAATGCCTTGATAAAGGTTTGGCGTTCAGCCAACCGAAATATTGGCAAAATAAATATTTATTAAATTCAATATATGTCTTTTTATTATTTAATAAATATATTTATATGATTATAAAAATTTTGATACTATATTTTAAAAGTTTATTTATAATATAAAACTATATAGAAATATATTATAGAGTTTACATATATAATACATGTTTTTAAAAAGTATCAAAAATAGTGAAGACTAGAACTTATTCTAATTATATTTTTAATATACATCATATATATTTTGAAAATAGAGCAATCCATAAATAAATCTTTAATTAAAAATGGCATATATTGGATCAATATATCATTTATTTTACAAATATTTCAGTTGGCTAAACGCCAACCTTTATCAAGGTGTTATAACATTTTAAAGTGTGTCAACATTATGTGGCGCTGAGTTTGTTGTTGACACACTTTAAAATGTTATAGCACCTTGATAAAGGTTGGCGTTCAGCCAACTGATATATTGGTAAAATAAATGATATTTTGATCCAATATATGCCTTTTTAATTGAACATCATATATATGTATATATATATATATAAAGGTTTTATAATGTTTAAAGAAAGTTATAGAAAAATTTGATGTCGCATTTTAGGTATAAAGTCAGTATAGCAAGCTTTTACGGTAAAATAATGTAGAGTTATATCTATAATATATATATAAGATAATTGGTATAAGAGAAAAGAGAGAGAGAGAGAAGTATTGATAGCTAAAAAGAAATAAGATTAATACAAGGTATGATCAAAAAGTTCGGGGAATTAGTCAAAAACGAATTTGAGAAGTTCGAAAAATAAAATTCATCCTCATAATCACCAGACCTCGTTCTACTATAAAATATTTATATCATTTCGATATCTCAAATAATAAAAAAATTATAAGCATTTTTTAAAGAAAAGAAAAAAAAAAGGCGCGGCGTTTTTTCACAACGGATTTTAAAAGTGAACAAAGGGCATGCATAAAGGTTTGTTAAAAATTAGGCTTCAGAAACGTTTCAAATGTTGAAATTGGCGTTAGTGGAGGCAGCCTTATCTCAATCAAAAACGTTTAAGTGGTTTGCCTGTTTCAAATCTGGTAGAGAGTCAACCCAAGATGACGCACGCTAGGGAAGACTTCCTTTGGAAAATGATGAAGAACTAACCCAAAATATTGGTGCTTTAATAAGGGAAAACACTAGGACAACGATCAAAACACTAGTAGAAGAAACAAGGGTTTCATATGGAACGTGTCAATGAATATTGACCGAGGATCTTGGAATTGAAAGAAAATATTCGAAATTTGTTCCAAAAATGCTTCATACAATAACGCCCCAGCACACAGAGCTCTTTCCGTGGGTGCTTTTTTGACTAAAAATAGCATGTTGACAATGCCTCATCCCCCGTACTCGCCTGATTTACCACCAAATGACTTCTTTCTCTTTCCTAAAATGAATTCAGTTCTAAAAGGACATAAATTTGATACCGTTAATGCCATAAAGAAAAATTTCTGAGCGTTTTGAATGGCATTACTTCTGACGAATTTTCTGGGTGCTTCCGGAACTGGGAAAAAAAGAATGAAACGCTGTATAGATTCCCTCGGACAATATTTTGAAGAATATTAACCATTTTATATATATATTCATCTAATAAATCTTTTATGACCCAATTTCCCGATTTTTATGATTATTCCTTATATTATTTATAAGGTATTAAATTGGTTTTGTATTTTATGTAACAAAATAGGGTTATAACAAGTTCACGCTTTAGTATCGTAGTTACGCGTCATAGAAGCAGAACATAGGGAAAAAAAAGGAAGAATTGAAGGTATTTGGATAAAAAAATCAAAGACAGAAGCATGTTAAACTTTTATCACATTTAATTTTATTAAACCTAAATTTTATCAACTTTAAATGTTTGATAAAAAGGTTAACATGGTTTTGTCTTTGATCTTTCTCTTATCCTAATACCTTCAATTCTTCCATTTTCCCTATGTTCTGCTACTATGACGCGTAAATGCCGAGGAATAGCGTGAACTTGTTATAACCCTATGTAGTTACATAAAATACAAAACCTTTTTGATGCCTTATAAATAATATTTATCTAATTTATTTTTAACTATCAATACTTCTCTTCTCTTATACCAAATTATATATTATAGATATAACTCTATATATGACATAATAAAAATATGATTTTTTATTATTCATTAATATAATTAAAATTATATAATCATAACCATAATATTTATTAAAATTGTTTTCATATAATAACTATAATTATAATTTAAATAATCAAAGTAAAAATAAGAACTAAACACAGAGTAAATTTTTAAAATGTAAAGAAATCCTAAACAAAAAGAATATAAACTAATTTGCCTTTCTTAAATAATAATAACGTAGTTAGTTGTGTATGTATGCAAAAAAAAAAAACTGTTTGCTTTTCAAATATATTCAAAAAATAAATATAGTTTTAGGATAAAAGTTATTATTCATTTCACCATCCACAACTGCATGAATTGGTAACGCAAATAGAATATACGTTTTTTATGACATATACATATATATATTAAAAATAAAGAAAGCATATCCTGACCAGGAGCACATGTGTTTTTTATATGGCAGAGCGCCATCTGGTGGAACAGAATACAACTATACGTTGATTTAACCTGTTCCCTGATATTTGGTCAACCCAATTTCTTGATAAATCAAGAAAACCCATCCACGAATGATTTATCAAGAAATTGGGTTGGCCAAATATCAGGGAACAGGTTAAATCAACGTTTAGTTGATGAAGCTCTGCCATCTAAAAAGCACATGTGCTCCTGGTCAGGATATGCTTTCTTTATTTTAAATATCAACACCTGATCCACTTATTTTTTATTTTCTATTTATATATATATATTTATATTACCTAGTATTTTGATAATATAGGAATGGATTTATGACTATATATCAAAAATGGTCATAAATTAATATCCATAAACATGTGTCGTGTGTCGATTAATAATATGAAAATATTTAATCTAAAATATGTTTTTCAGATATTGGAAAGGATGAGTTTCACACTGGTGAGATATTTTATATATTAATGTTGCAAATATATTGACATTTGAGGATATTAATAATTAAAGAATCGTCCAATATAGTATTATAGCTCTGAAAAACGGTCTGGTAGATTAAATTGGCGAAACCGCTGGGAAAATTCACTACTGATGAGTCAAACTCTGCCAATATTATTTTTCCATTGAAGTACGTAAAGTAAAAGTTTGTTTTATGTGTAAAATTAACATTAATGCTTTAATGCTTTCATTTCTTGCAATCAGTTTCGTTTCATTAAATAATATATCCTTAATATGGTGTTTCATGCCAAAATTAGTATAAATATTAAAAGATTGTTCAACAAATATATCTATAATATACAGTTAAACCTGTCTATAGCGCCCTCTCTTGGGACTTAACAAAATAGGGTGCTATAGAACGGTCACTTTTAATGTAAATCGCATCGTAATATGTATTCAAAATCGAGAGCTATAGAGAGAGAGGCGCTACTTAGAGGGGGCTCTATAGCCAGGTTTAACTGTATATATAATAAACTATATTTAAAAAAAAGATGCATATATTGGATTTCTAATTATTTTATTGTTCTAATATTTCGAGGGGCAATCGCCTCTCTTTATCGAGGATGTTTTTGTTTTTCACTAGAACATGCGCGCACGCGTACACCACTCTCGTTCTACAAGGCCAATGAAAGAATTGTATCTTTGATTTAACTATTGTATTCAGTTTATATACAGTAAATAATTATATTTAATATTATAGATTATTATTTTATCTATGAAAGATATAGATATTTATATACAACAGTGTAATTGTAAAAAATTGTGTGTTTACATATAAATTCCAAATTAAAAAATTATCTTCTGCCAAAGATAAAACAGAGTATAAACAGAAAAATTGATTTTCCAGAAATTTATAAAGAATTCATATCTTAATTATTTATAAATAACTATGTATATACTTTTAATTTAAAAATAGAAATGAAAATTAAGGAGAAAAGATTTTTATTCAGATAAACGTGTGACAAGCTTTCGAGCAGTCACGCCCTTCAACAGGCCCTTCAAAAAAAAAAAAAAAAAAAAGACCTGTTGAAGGGCGTGACTGCCCGAAAGCTTGCCACACGTTTATATGAATAAAAATCTTTTCTCCTTAATTTTCATTTCTATTTTTAAATATTCAATGGAGAAAGTTTTCACGTAGTTCTGATACTTTTAATTTACTCATTTAATTTGCTTTCAAAATATTTTAATTTAGAATTAATATGTAAACACACAATATTTTACAATTACACTGTTGTATATAAATCTCTATATCTGTCATAGATAAAATAATAATCTATAATATTAAATATAATTATTTGCTGTATATAAACTGAATACAATAGTTAAATCAAATATACAATTTTTTCATTGGCCTTGTAGAACGAGAGTGGTATATGCGTGCGTGCATGTTCTAGTGAAAAACAAAAACATACTCGATAAAGAGAGGCGAGTTGCCCTGCAACTCCCTGCATCTTTTTTAAATATACTTTTAATTATGGATTGCCAAATCTTAAAAAAAAAAACAATATATAAAGAAGTTTCTGAAAATACCTTTACCCTTATATTATATATATATGTTATGAATAATTTGTTGTTGTTAGATAAAGGGTTGATAAGACAAAGGGATCGATAAGATAAAGGGTTGAGGTGCAGTCGTGATAAGGAAAATATAATTCTTTACCGTCAAGTAGCTTATGTTTTCAATTACTTGAGGAAATTTTACACATTAGTTATTTTCACATTATATAGAATTTATAAAGTTAATCCTATATTAGTGATTTAAAAGGATAGATATGTTAACTACGCATATTTACAACAAAACTGAAAGTCTTTCTAAAAACGATGATAGTAAAAGTAAAATTATCAATGAATAAAATAAAATATATATTTTTTCAAATATAGAAATATTTGAATTTTTAGAAAATATAATATATGTCGTAAAAAAAGATGTATTTTAGGTACGTTACCAATTCATTCATGCAGTCGTGGATTGAATTGAAAATGATAACTTTATATCCAAAATTGAATTTATTTTAATGATTATATTTTTAAGAACAAACAGTTTGCATACATACAATTCTATATGATATTCTAAGTATAAACAAAAAAACATCTTGGGTTGTACTCCTTTTGTTAAGGATTTTAAAAAATTAACTCTGTGTTAATTCTATGATTATTTAAATTATAATTATATTAATGAATAATAAAAATCATATTTTTATTATGTCATATATATATATCAAAAATAAACATTATAGTAAGAACTATCAATCATAATATTTCCTTTTTCGCAATTTCAAATGGAAATAATTCGTTAAATTGTTAAGAAATGATATCTAGATATCTATGGATATGATAAATTATACAATTTCTTAATGATTAGGTATATATTATATGTGTGTTGTTAATATATCTTAAATATATATTATTTTTATATATTTGAAATTCTATAAATAATTTCAAAATTCTTATTAAGAATTACTTTTCTTTTTTTTTTTTGTAAGGAAATTACTGAAGAACTCCCCCATTACCTGCTTAATTGTACAGCCCTTGATGAAGTGAGGAAGGCCCTATATCAACAAATTACATGTACCAACATTTTACCCTACATATTGCTTTCATAAATATCAAGAAACAAATCTAAATTCATGATAAATTACAATTTATAACAATAACACTGATAGACAAAACTTAAGAAAGTTGTACCTTATAGCATATATATATCGGGATTCAGAAAATAACTCTGAGAGATATATCAGTGTTATTGTTATAAATTGTAATTTATCATGAATTTAGATTTGTTTCTTGATATTTATTAAAGCAATACGTAGGGTAAAATGTTGGTACATGTAATTTGTTGATATAGGGCCTTCCTCTCTTCATCAAGGGCTGTACAATTAAGCAGGTAATGGGGGAGTTCTTCAGTAATTTCCTTACAAAAAAAGAAAAGTATTTCTTAATAAGAATTTTGAAATTATTTATAGAATTTCAAATATCTCTCAGAGTTATTTTCTGAATCCCGATATATATATGCTATAAGGTACAACTTCCTTAATTTTTATCTATCAGTGTAATTAATAATAAATTACAAACCAATTTAAAATTTTCAGTTATAAAGTTTTTCAGTTATAAATATCCACGCAGCGCGCGTTTGTTTTTGTAAATATTTTTGGTGGGGTAAAGTCGATATTAAAGTAATCCCGTTGAAGAGCGATTAACGCTTGAAGGCTAGCATTTTTCAAATAAAAAGAATACTCATTGTGAGAATATATTTGTAATTTTAAACAAATCTAAGGCAATAGCTTAGATAACCTTTTTAGATCATCATTATGCGACCAGTCAACAATTGAATGACTTTGAGACGTAGAGTACAACCACTTCAATATCTATGTAAATAACACAAGATCATTATTATCTTACCCAATTGAGAGAATCTGTATGGGGCAAGTCCCTAATAAAGGCTTTTGTGTGTGTGCTTTCTATTTTTGTACCGAAGTTTCACACCGGGAATAATCAATTAGGCAAATAATTTATCTTCGCGAAATTTGATAATAAAAATATTAGATTAAAATAGGCACAAATATTTGTATTATTGTCTGAACTGGTTATATGTTGAAAATTTTGACATAATATACGTTTTTATTTTAAATCATAACATAATATATCATTTTCATTATTTTTAACATTCGATTTAATAATTTCATGTAAAATATATATTGTTAGGCAAATTGTTAGGATTTTTATAAGTTGTTTTTTCATAGATTAATTTATTTATATTTTGACCAGATGACCGGACGACTTTACATGTATATAGTTGGTTTTTAAATGATGTAAATTAGTTAGTTATGAAAGGAAATTAAAAGTGTTAATTTCTTAGAGGTGTTGGTGTTTACTCTGCTTGATTGTAGACTAGGAAATAATTAGTTCCTAACAAAAATCATAATTAATTACATTAGATAATGGTAATGAATAATGTTAATTATAAATAATGCATATAATGTGTATTCCAGATGATGTTTCGAAAATCAATGCAATTCCATTGGGTAAGTTTATATTCTAAATATGCTGATCTTTTAGAATATATATGATATTTGTTTTATTTATTTGACATATCGGACGTGTTATTCCAGCTCAGGATACTTTCGCCTAAATGAATTTAAGCAACCTATATACAATTCATTATATATAAAATTCAATAAGCGGACTAAAAACATTATTAAAAACTGAAACGATGGTTTTCTCAATATGAGATGATATATTTATCCATTATAATACACAGTATAATGTTCATTGAGGCAACTTTCTATGTCTGACCACCTCCTCGAACATCCACCATGAAAGAATAAAAAATGACAAGAAAATTGGAATCATTTTATTGACATCTTGTCAATACATGCAAAAGTGCACAGTCTTTACTATTAAAAATATATATAATTATATATGTATATTTAATTAAAAAGGCATATATTGGATCAAAATATCATTTATTTTACCAATATTTCAGTTGGCTGAACGCCAACCTTTATCAAGGTGTTATAACATATTCTTAGGCACACTAGGCATATTATATAGGCACACATTAAATATGTTATAACACCTTGATAAATTGGCGTTCAGCCAACTGAAATATTGGTAAAATAAATTATATTTTGATCCAATATATGCCTTTTTAATTAAAGATTTATATATGTTTGCTCTATTTTCAAAAATATATGTATATATGCATGATACTATGTACAATGAATATGGAGCCTCTGCCACCGCTGCAGAGTTTCTCTAATTTAAAATGTAGTAAATTTGCAAATAAAATTTAAACGAATATTTATATCAAATCAAATTCAAACGAAAACCCTTCCCGGTAGTATAGTAAACAACTTCCCAAAGTTTCACGGCGATTGGATGTATGGTTTTTTAAATCTATAGAGTACAGACAGACATACAATTATATATATTCAAAGCTGAAATTTTAAAACAATAATAAACAAATGTATTTATTTACAAAAAGGAGGAATACTTCGAACATAAATTAAACTTTATTTTTTAGCATTCAACCCGTAAGTTCGTGGGTTAGCCTCCTTGAATGTCGCTCGCGCATGCGCCTCTGATACACCTGTATAAATGAATGTATTTGATAGTTCAGTCGTTATAGACGCGGTCAAACGGGATAAAAGGTATCCTATGTTCGTCTGCTGGTTCTAAACTACCTCCACACCAAAATTCATCCAAATCGATTCAGCCGTTCATGATTTATAAATAGTTTAACAATTTTCATGACTTTCTTCTATATATATAGATATGAGAGTGTTGAAAAATTATAAGGCTTTTTATACCTTAAAATATAAATTTCAACTACTCACTTTGAATTACTCTACTTCTTCTTTTATACCATTTTGCTTATATATATTGACACGTTTCTGAATTTTGTAATTAATTTTGTAATTGGTTTTTCATTGATTTTTAATGTGTGATCAATAACTCTTATCATCATTGGAAAAGAAGAACAATTAATAAACAAAAGAACAACAACATGGTAAATTTGCCTCTTTATTTAAAACAAACAAACAAATTAGATAAAGATTTAAAATAAAACATTTCTTTAAAAGTTAAAGCAAAAATAAAACGTTACATAAAATATTTGGCGCAGCTACGAAAGGATTAAAATATAAATCAAAAAAGGCTTCGACGAAAGAAAAAGTAAGTACAATGGCAGTAAATGTAAACAAATTAGAGAAATTTAGCGGTGATAAAGGTTCAATTAGGCCTGAATCATGGCTTAAACTATATGAATTGGAAACTGGTAAACTAGATGAAGTCGATAAAGATGCTTTAGAATGGTTTGCTGATGAAATATTGAGCAACGCATCCATTAAAAATGGGATACTGTTAAACTCAAATTAATTCAACGCTTTGGTTATAAAGTTGAAAGCCCTATAGTTGCAGCATCAAAAAGAAGGCTTAAAAAAGAAGAAACCGTGGAAGATTATTTTAGAGATAAAATTAGATTATTAAATCAAACAAGCCTCAATAATGTCGAGAAGCTAAAAATGTTAACGGATGGATTGCGATGAGATTGGAAAAATTATCTCGTAACAGCCCAGCCTAAAGATCCATCACATTGGATGCAGATTGCCATGGAGATTGAACAAAACAATAATCAAATAAGGCAACAACAGAGAAGTAAAACCAAGGTTTTTAATATAACTACACCTACAATCTCAAAATATTGCCCATATTGGTGTCCTATTTGTAAGAAAAAAGGATTGTATTTTAAACATTAGATAAGTGATTGCAAAGATTATGATCCTAATTATAAAGACAAGCTTAAACACCAAGCAACTAATATCACCACAGAGGTTAAACAAACCATAGCTGATTCACTTTGCATAGCAAATACCAATTTTCCTTATAGATTTGTTAATGTTGAGGTTTTACTTAATAATATTCCAGTTTCATCTTTTATTGATACCGGGTCAACTATTTCATTAATGAGCTGTTCGCTTTTAAAACAACATAAGTTAAAATTGAATGTAAACGATAGAATTAAAATTAAACAAGTAGATAGTTTTGCATATACTTTAGGATCAGTAGAAGTATTTTTGAAAATCCATTCTAAACTTGTCGGGTGTAAGCTTCATGTAGTGAAAAACTTTAGCTATCCATTGCTTATTGGACTTGATGTAGCAGGAAAAATTGGATTAATAATTGACACAAAAGACAAAGCGGTGTATGTTAAAGGAAATGAATGTTTTTATATATCTCCTGAAATGCATCTTCCATCTGTTCAGCAAAAAGAGCTTAATCAATTACTTAAAGAAAATCAAGCATTGTTCAGCCAGCATGAAACTGACATCGGAAGGATTGCTGTTCAACACAAGATCCATACAATTGAACATCCACCCATCAGTTGTAGACCATATAGAAGACCACTTGCCGAATATGATGAAATAAAAAGACAAGTTGAAGAATTGAGTAAAAAGGGACTAATAAGAGAATCTCAGTCACCTTGGGCCTTCCCCGTAGTGTTGGTCTCTAAAAAGGATGGTTCACAAAGGATGTGCATAGATTACCGAAAACTGAATGCAATTACAATTGATGACAAGCAGCCTCTTCCATACATCCAAGATATGTTTGATCGCTTACATAATGCGAAATACTTCACAACACTTGACATAGCATGGGGCTATTGGCATGTTGAAATACATCCAGACTCTGTTGAGAAAACTGCTTTCATTACAAATGACGGGCATTATGAATTTTTGGTTATGCCATTTGGCTTGAAAAATGCTCCAAGTATTTTTCAGCGAATAATTCAGCATATTATTGGAAATCTTCTTTGGAACGATGTTTGTAATTATCAAGATGATATTCTAATTTACAGCAGTACTTTTAAAGATCATATTGAACTCATGAAGAAAATATTTGACAAGCTTAAAGAAAACAATATCAAACTCAAGTTGAAGAAATGCTCCTTTGCAAAACAAGAAATAAGATATTTAGGTCATATCATAGGACATAACAAGATTAAACCTGACCCTGAAAAAACAAAGGCAATAAATGAGTTCCCTCAACCTAAAACAGTGAAGCAAGTAAGGCAGTTTTTGGGTTTAGCAGGTTACTACAGGAAATTTATTCCTAAATTTAGTGAAATTGCAGACCCTTTAACAAGCCTCACAAGAAAAAATAAGTTATTCAAATGGACTACTGAAGTTAACATATCATTTCAGGAACTAAAGTCTCATTTATCCACAGATCCAGTTCTTTCTACATATGATCCTTCATTACCATGTAAGCTTTATACAGATGCATCTAAACTGGGAATTGGTGCTATTTTAGCTCAAATTGGAAATGATAATCAAGAACATGTAATTTCCTATTATTCAGGGAAACTTCTACCACATCAACAGAACTATTCTGCATTTGAGTTGGAATGCTTTGCTGTAGTTCAATCAGTTGAATACTTTGAAGTTTATCTTGAGAACAATACATTTGAAGTTATTACAGATCATTCGGCTTTGGAATGGCTCTTCAACGTAAAGAAACCAAAGGCAAAATATCTCCGATGGATAATTGAATTATCAACCAAGTCAATGAAAATAGTTCACAGATCAGGATCAAAGAAAACGCATGTTGATGCATTGTCAAGATCACCAGTGTCATTTCATATATCAATCCCCACTCTTCGACTACACCAACAAAAAGCGGATCTCAGTTTTGTAAAGAACTCTCATATTTATCGATATCTTATTATGGTGAAACATAATGGAGTTCTAAAAACAGTTGTTCCAGAATCATTCCAAGAAGAAATTCTCAAAGAATACCACGATAATCATTCTCACCCCTCAATTAACAAGACAGTAAGATTGATAACACCATTTTATTGGTGGCCGAATGCTATCAGATGCATCAATGACTATGTTCGCTCATGTAAAATATGTCAAATAACTAAATGCAGTCATAAACCATTTATTGGAGAATATGTTGCACCAAACTCTGATCTGAAACCACAGGAATTAATATCAATGGATACTATTGTGCTAGGCTCTGCAGCAAATGAAACCAAGCACAAATACATTCAAGTAATAATTGACCACCTAACAAGATTTGTTTGGGCTTTCCCTACTGTCACCAACACTTCTCAAGCAGTAATTCAATGTTTAGACAAAATCAACAGAACTGTTCCCCAAATCAAATGTATTTTAACCGACAACGGAAAGAATTTTACATCAAAAGAATTTAACAAGTTTTTGAATGAGCATCAAGTTCAACACACCTATTCGACGCCATATCATCCGCAGAGTAATGGACTGTGTGAAAAGATGAATGACACTATACTCACCAAATTAAGAACAAACCTTCAAGAGAATCCAAGACTAAAATGGTCATCATTACTTGCCGAAATTGTGAAAGATTATAATAGCACACCCCATGATGTCATTGGGTTTTCTCCAAATTTCCTACTTTTTGGTGATTGTGCAATACCAGAATTTTCTGAATCACCACATTTCACCATAGAAAATGCAAGGAAGAAAGCAATAGAAAATAGCGCAAAGCATAGAGAAAAGTGGAAAGCACGACACGATGCAAAACATCCGCAGTCGTCATTCAAAGTTGGTGATCTGGTCCTTCGTAAAATAGCTAGTAATGATCCAAGTATGGTCAAAACATCCCCAAAGTATGAGGGTCCTTTTCAAATAACAAGAATAATATCTAGTGTTACGTGTGAATTATTGAAAGATGATTCCTCCTTGGTTAAAGTTCATGTGTCACAATTGATACCATTTATTTTGCGAAAATAAATCCTTCAAGCCGAGGGATATGACACGTTTCTGAATTTTGTAATTAATTTTGTAATTGGTTTTTCATTGATTTTTAATGTTTGATCAATAACTCTTATCATCATTGGAAAAGAAGAACAATTAATAAACAAAAGAACAACAACATGGTAAATTTGCCTCTTTATTTAAAACAAACAAACAAATTAGATAAAGATTTAAAATAAAACATTTCTTTAAAAGTTAAAGCAAAAATAAAACGTTACAATATATTTTTGAAAATAGAGCAATCCATAATTAAATCTTTAATTAAAAAGGCATATAATGGATCAAAATATCATTTATTTTACTAAAATAACGTAAAGTGGCGCTGAGTTTGTTGTTGACACACTTTAAAAATGTTATAACACCTTGATAAAGGTTGGCGTTCAGTCAAATGAAATATTGGTAAAATGAATGATATTTTGATCCAATATATGCCTTTTTAATTTAAAAAAAATATATATATATAAATATATTTTTTCGGTTATATTTATATTATAACATTTTTTCAATATTTAGTAATTTAAAATAAAATTTTTATTGAAACCCAAATATATGAGAATGATATTGTTTTCTCGTGTGGGAAAATAGAAAGGATAATTTTAAAATATTTAAATAATATACATATCAATTAAAAGTATGAAAATAGATAAATAAGTTTAATTTGAGGAATATAACATTGATATTATATATATTATACAAAGTATTTTCATATGAATGTATTATATTTAAAATGTATATTTTTAACTAGACGTAAGGCCCGGGCAACGCCCGGTGTTTACCCGAGTGCGTTTATATTTTAGAAATGTTTTAATTTAAATACTATTCGTTACAATTATAAATTGGCGCCGTGGATGTCTCTCTTGTGAAACTTCCCGCCCCAAACTGTGTGTGTCTTGAAAATATAAAATTAGAATTGTGGATTTTCATAAAGAGTGGTCGCTATAGTCAGGGTGGTCTGTATAGACAGGTGTATGTATCACACTGCTGTTAACAGGGTTGCCTAGAGTGACCGCTATAGACAGGGTGGTCTGTATAGACAGGTGAATTTATCACACTGATGATAACAGGGTTGTCTAGAGTGGCCGCTATAGACAGGTGGATGTATCACTCAGCTGATAACAGGGTTGCCTAGGGTGACCGCTATGACAGGGTGGTCTGTATAGACAGGTGGATGTATCACACAGCTGATAACAGGGTTGCCTAGGGTGACCGCTATGACAGGGTGGTCTGTATAGACAGGTGGATGTATCACACAGCAGATAACAGGGTTGCCTAGGGTGACCGCTATGACAGGGTGGTCTGTATAGACAGGTGGATGTATCACTCAGCTGATAACAGGGTTGCCTAGGGTGACCGCTATGACAGGGTGGTCTGTATAGACAGGTGGATGTATCACACAGCTGATAACAGGGTTGCCTAGGGTGACCGCTATGACAGGGTGGTCTGTATAGACAGGTGGATGTATCACACAGCAGATAACAGGGTTGCCTAGGGTGACCGCTATGACAGGGTGGTCTGTATAGACAGGTGGATGTATCACTCAGCTGATAACAGGGTTGCCTAGGGTGACCGCTATGACAGGGTGGTCTGTATAGACAGGTGGATGTATCACACAGCATATAACAGGGTTGCCTAGGGTGACCGCTATGACAGGGTGGTCTGTATAGACAGGTGGATGTATCACTCAGCTGATAACAGGGTTGCCTAGGGTGACCGCTATGACAGGGTGGTCTGTATAGACAGGTGGATGTATCACTCAGCTGATAACAGGGTTGCCTAGGGTGACCGCTATGACAGGGTAGTCTGTATAGACAGGTGGATGTATCACACAGCTGATAACAGGGTTGCCTAGGGTGACCGCTATGACAGGGTGGTCTGTATAGACAGGTGGATGTATCACTCAGCTGATAACAGGGTTGCCTAGGGTGACCGCTATGACAGGGTGGTCTGTATAGACAGGTGGATGTATCACACAGCTGATAACAGGGTTGCCTAGGGTGACCGCTATGACAGGGTGGTCTGTATAGACAGGTGGATGTATCACTCAGCTGATAACAGGGTTGCCTAGGGTGACCGCTATGACAGGGTGGTCTGTATAGACAGGTGGATGTATCACACAGCAGATAACAGGGTTGCCTAGGGTGACCGCTATGACAGGGTGGTCTGTATAGACAGGTGGATGTATCACACAGCTGATAACAGGGTTGCCTAGGGTGACCGCAATGACAGGGTGGTCTGTATAGACAGGTGGATGTATCACTCAGCTGATAACAGGATTGTCTAGAGTGGCCGCTATAGACAAGTGTATGTATCGCACAGCTGATAACAGGGTTGTCTAGAGGGGGGCAGGGAGGCCACGTGTTCGCTGGCAGCCAATGGGCGCGCATTCTATCCGTGAGCTTCAGACAAACAGACAGATTAAGGCAAATATATAAGTAGATTAAAAAGGCATACTCGTATATTGGATAAAAAAATCATTTATTTTTCAATATTTCTGTTGGCTGAACGCCAACCTTTATCAAGGTGTTATTATATATTATTAGGCACACTAGGCATTTTATATAGGCATATTATATATTTTATTAAGCATATTATATAGGTGCACATTAAATATGTTATAACACCTTGATAAAGGTTGACTTTCAGCCAACTGATATATTGGTAAAATAAATGATATTTTGTTCCAATATATGCCTTTTTAATTAAAGATTTATTTAGGAATTTCTATATTTCAATATTTATATGTTATTAAAAGAAAAAAAATATTTTCTGCTTGATTTTGGATCATATTGAGGATTATGGAAATGGCAATGCAGTCGTGGTTAAATAAAAAAAAATAACTATCAAAAATAGCTTTGATATAGCTTATGGGATATTTAAAAACATAATTTGTAAAAAAAGTACTGCCTGTCTTAAGACGTAAGAATAAAAAAATGAAAAGCTTATTTACATAATGTACAAAAGGTTTGAGCCGGCCAACGGCAACAACAACGAGTTTTTAATGTGAAAACGGCGTCCTCTGGTGGTCGATCTTAACAGAGTATTTGAATCTATGAAATTATAATTTCAAATAGAATAATATTTTAATATAACATATATATAACTATATTATATATAGAGTTGAATAACGGTATAGTTGATGTTTCAGGATATAAAAGTGGAGGTAAATAAAACACTTCAGTTTGAATATCCAATTACTAATTCATTTAATAGATATTACTGTATTATTAAAAAAAAACGAGAGAGAATATTACATTTATTTATAATATACTTAAATATTTATATTCTATAAAACGACACTTGAAGTTACACCGCATTAGTTTCTTTTCAATGAAAAATCAAAATTTTATTTCAAGGTGAAATATTGACTATTTCTAACCTTTTTAGTCAATATTTCACCTTAAAATAAAATTTTGATTTTTCATTGAAAAGAAACCCATGCGGTGTAACTCCAAGTGTCGTTTTGCAATCACAGGCAGCAGTGTATTATATTTATATTTTATGAAATTTGAATAAAGAATTTAAAGGTATTGGAATACAAGGCATTGATTCCTAAATTGGAATAAAGATAGATATCAATCAAAATAAACGTATAATGGATATTATATCAATTACATATATTGATACAGTGGCTTATTTCTGGGCATTTTATTTTATCATATATTATTTTCCTTCTTTGTTTCTTTATTTCAACACACAAAATGCGATATCCCTGCTAGGGATAATTGCGTCGATTTACAATTTTTAAACAACAACAACAAAAAGCCTTTATTCAGGGTCACTGACCCTATACAGGATTCACCAGAGGTATGCATAAGAACAAAGCAGTGAGACAAAGGAAATAACGATATATACAGAAGAAAAAGAAAAAAAAACAAGAAAGAGAAAGAGGGAAGCAAGAAAAACAACACAAAAAGAGTTGCAGTAAGAAAGTGAGGAGTGAGTGTCACTTGGCCTTCTTCTGAGATACGGACTTGTGGAAACCATAAAACGCCGTAGCAATATACTTATTCTGGGTCATATTGTCAATTATTGATGGAAGTGAAGCACAGAGTTGCCCAGTTTTGAGCATAAGGGTTCTTCTTTCTTCTTTCAGAGCATAGCAATCAAAAATATAGTGAGTGATTTCATTTTTTAGTTTTGAATTACAGAAGGTACAAATCGGGTCCTCACCGCAGAGCATCTTGGTGTGGTTTTCTCTAAAAAAACTTGAAAGTATTCTAACTTGTGCGAGTAGTCTTACAACCGGGAAAGGAAAATCCCCTAAAAGGTATCTCTCCGTCATGAAAGATATGTGAATGTCTTTGTAGTGAAAGTATAGCTTAGATTTATCCATTCTTGTAAGGTCGTTTTGTATAGATTGGTCTGCCGCTGTTTTTGAGAGCCCTGTAATCGCGCTCCTCAGCGTTTCAGGATCATCACAGGAAACAAGTGCAGGGGATCCGTTATTGTTAAGCAGATTGGTGAGCTTTTTAATGAAACCGATGGGTGTGCCCGAAGCATTAGACAGTTCCCATGTTCTCAATTTTTAAACAGAAACAGTTATAAACATATTATACAAGAAAAAGCAATTTAAAATAAAAAAGAGAAACAATAATATATATTAGGAACCTTAAAATTTCAGGTTAGAAAGAAAATCATAAATATATTTACAAAAATGGTTAAACCTATGATATTTCTCTCTGCTATTTTTTACAAATTGATATAGAACTACAACATTTATATGCATTTTTTTAACTGCGCAGAGAGTATAGGAGAAAATAAATGTATTTTATATACAGAACCTTTCGTAATTGTTATTCATATGGATATAATAGGTATTATAATTTTTTTTATTGTTATCAAAAAATTGCCTATTCGATTATTAATTTTATATGGTAAATAAAGTGTTACCCTGTTGATAATTTACAAATATAAAAAATAAAAAAAACATTTTTATTTTAATTATATCATTATTTATATTATATAATATGAATATTATTTTTGATATTCCAGATAATATTACCATGGATGAAAATTTAATCGGTAAGATTTTCATATTCTAAATATGCTTATCTTTTTGAAAATAGAGCAACCCATAAAGATATTTTTAATTAAAAAGGCATATATTGGACCAAAATATCATTTATTTTATCAATAATTCAGTTGAATGAATGCCAACCTTTATCAAGGTGTTTATATGTTTATTAAATATGTTATAACACCTTGATAAAGGTTGGCGTTCAGCCAACTGAAATATTGGTAAAATAAAAATGATATTTTTAATTAAAAACATTATAAAACCTTTATATATATAAATATATATGATGTTTAAATAAAAAGGCATATATTGGATCAAAATATGATTTATTTTACCAATATTTCAGTTGGCTAAACGCCAACCTTTATCAAGGTGTTATAACATTTTAAAGTGTGTCAACAACAAACTCAGCACCACATAATGTTGACACACTTTAAAATGTTATAACACCTTGATAAAGGTTGGCATTCAGCCAACTGAAATATTGTTAAAATAAATTATATTTTGATCCAATATATGCCTTTTTAATTAAAGATTTATTTAGGGATTGCTCTATTTTCAAACCTATAAGAGTATTTTTGAGAAATTTACAAAGGAGAGAGAGTTTATATATATTACGGTCTTGTAAATTATCATGAAGTTTAAATATTTAAATAATATATTTCTGAGGAATCATCAAACACACACACACCTTTGATAAAATTTAATTCATTTAATTGATAGACTATATATATATTTACAAGTATTTAAAGGCTATAAACGATTATAGAATTTTATAATAGAAAATGTTGTTCATAAATTTATATTCATAAACATATATAATATTATTCACTATCGCGCCATCTGTTATCAAAATTCGAAACTATTTTTAACGCGTAAGATTCTTTTTGAAATTAAACAATTTTTCCATTGCAGTAAGGACAGTAGAAATTGTTTATTATCAAAAAGAATATTACGCGTTTGAAATAGTTTCGAATTTTTATAAACATATATATTGCTAATAATAATATAGATAAACCTATTTTGTAGATTTTTTTATAATAAATTAATATAATTTTTTTTATTCTAAAATGTCTGTATTTACCTTTAGGTTTGCTTGAACAATGCAGAAATATTAGTCAAAAATGAATGTATTTTATAAACATAACATATTGTTTAATTTATTCCTCTGTAAAATAATATACATTAATATCTTAATTTATATTTTTTCAAAACTGTTTTTTTGAAATTTGACTGTATATTGTAACTAAATTAACTATTTAAATGATGAACCCTTAAAAAAACATTTAAACAAATAATATATTTTATTAGATTAGTATTTTATATTATAGAATGAAAATATAATTTTTGATATTTCAGATAATAATGTTACCTTGGATGAAAAGTTAATCGGTAAGTTTCATATCCTAAATTTATGTTGATTTTTAAAAATATTTGGGATGATATATTAATGCATTATAAATATTTCAACCTGAATTTCCTATATATTTATTATTATTATATATATATATGTTATATAAAAATGTTATTTTATTTAAAATATATTTGATAGATACAAATACCCTGCTAAATCGACCAGAGGTCACGTCACGCTTTCTCTATAAAAACACATTGTTGTTGTTTCCCAATGGCCGGCTCAAATATTTTGTACATTATGTAAATACGTTTTTCATTTTTTAGAATCTTAGGCCTTGAGCCAGGCAGTACTTACATCTAACAATGCTTTTTACATATTCTTTTAGTTCAATTAAAGAAATCTCTGATCAAGACTATTATTATAGATTCAAGATTATAACCACGACTGCATTACCAATACCATTTAGTCCTAAAAATAACCAGTAAATATTACCATAGCATAATTCTCAAGATAATTAAAAATCAACAGAAGATGTTCTGTAGTTCTTTAACGTTAGTTAAACCTTTTTAATTATCAAAATATTCAATAATTAAATTTAATTTTCTTTATTTTTATCTCTTAATAGTTTGATAGAATGTTAACATTATTGTCTTATATCTTTTTTTAATCGTAAAATCTTCAAATTTTTCGTTTTATTTTCTTATGTTCCGTTTATATGACGCGTAACAGCCGAAGCTTCATCGTGACCTTGTTATAACCTTTATTGTTTGAAAAAAAACATTTTTGATACCTTATTATATTTATCCATTTTCCCTTCAACTTTCTTTTTTAAAATTCTTTATCTATATATATATATATAATGAAAGAATATAAAAGCACGAATGTTTCTTTTATACATAAGTTGTATACATAGTAGAAGTTTGTATTATGTATAAAAGAAACATTCGTGCTTTTATATACTTTCATTTTATATGTATAGTTGGCGCGTTATTGCTTTGTGTTAATGCTTTATCTATTTCTTAGGTATATAGGTAAAGTAATAAATATAATTAAACTGCTAATTTATGTTCGGTAATAGCTTGCTATACTGACAACATTTTATTAATTAAATATCAATTTATTCCAAGAGATAGGTTAATCAGTATCAAATCTTTATATATATTATTTTAAAAATTATCATATTTTTTCTTATATTTCACTCTATTTGAAAACTGAATTATCATTCTTTTGATGATGAACTTATATAAATAAATATTGAAAAAAATAATTATTCCTATTTGATTATTATATATTCTATAATATTAGAATATTATCTTTGATATTTCAGATAATAATATTGCCATGAATGAAAAGCCAATCCGTAAGTTTTATATTCTATATATTTTGATTTTTTAGAATATTTGAAAATATGTATTTATGCATTATAAATATAGTATAATAATATAATTACGGAATCTTTGATTTCTCACCATATCCCTAAGCATCCACAATGATAGAGTTGATAATGAATTGTACATAACTTACCGAAACTTCAATAAAATGCATAAATTAGAAATAGCTGGAATAAAAAGGATGGACAATTTTAGAGAGAATTATCAATAATATATTAACACAAGAACACTTGTATTTGAAATGAATTATTTAATAATCGATATTTAAATAATTTGTGAAAATATCATTCAGAATATTTATAGTATATATAATTTTGTAATATATATAATTTTATTATTTGAAGGAAGTTGGATAACGGTATATATATGTTTACAGCACCTAGCAATGTTGGAGGTAAACAAAATACTTCAGTTTAAATATTTAATTCAAAGAATTTATATTTTATAAACCTTAGTTTTTCAATATGGTTAAAGAATATTATTTTTATTTATAACATATATATTCTAAGAGCTTTGTGAATTGAAAAAACATCAAATATAAATTAATATATATTATATATAATATATAGAGTGTATAAGTGTATTTATATAAAATAAAAACTTTATGAAATATTTAAAATCTACATAACCTATACATGCATTTCTGAAGTATCAATATAATAATGAAAATTGGCATTATATTAATTATATTTGATAATAAATATATTTAAAAGTATTTTTAAACAATATGAAGTAAAATATTAAAAGTCCATATTACAGAAATGATTATATTCATAAACCTTTTGGTGGATAATATTAGACGATATAAATTGGAAATATATATTTCAGCTGAAGCCAAAAAAGAAACAAAAACTGGTAAGTTTCTTAAGTATATTATATGTATTTTTGATTTTTTGATGTTTAGCCCATGAAATGAAAATGAAATGAATTATTATTTCTATTATATATTTTTATTTATGATGTGGAATAAGAATTATACTTTTAAAATTTCAGATAATGATATTTCCATGGGTGAAAAGGCAATCCGTAAGTTCAATATTTTAAATAAATTTTGATTTTTAAGAATGTTTGAAATGATATATTTATACACTAATTATAAATTAAGTATAATGATTTTATTTACGGAATATTTGGTTTCTGACCATCTCTCTAAGCATCCACAATAATAAAGTTGATAAGCAATTGAACATAGCATACTGAAACTTTAATAAAATGCATGATTTAAAAATAACTGGAATAAAAGGGCCATCTTTTATAATAATTTGAAACTTTTTTCTCTCATATAAAATAGACTTATCTTTGTTCATGTATTTTATTCCAGCATTCCCCATAGAAACAAAACAATTTCTCTAACGAGGTTGTGAAGAGTTTATTTGCATATCGCTTGGAGGCGTCTGAATAAGAATCATACTCTACCATTGTGTATATAACTAATTATTATTATTTTATTTATTTATCTAAAGATTTGATTTTTTTATTCACAATAGATAATTAAAGAGTTTATATAAATTAAAAATTATGGTTAATGGTGAATACCTAAATTTATCATACTATTTATTGATTATAAATTTATAATTTATATAGTCATACAGTGCAATTATCTATATAGAATAAAATGTACCATTTGCAAATTGTCATATATTAACAAATATTATTCTCGTTGCTGATGTATTTTTTATAAATATAGATGCCCAAATCGATTTTAGGTGTTATAGCGTTGAAATCTTTAATAATAAATATTTTATGTAGACATTCTTCATGTTTATTTTTTCTCCAAAATATATGTATTTTTTATATTACATAGAATTTTCTTATGTCGACTTGAAAATAGGGAATTTGATATCAGTTGAGTTAATGTATTTAAATAGATTTATTATATATAAATAAAATATTTTTTTTTCTTTCATGTGGGAAATAGTGGATAAGATTTAGAGTGAATCATCAATAATATAATTTATAATTATTGAATAAAAATAGTTTATTCATTTTCGAATAAATATAGTGTGTGAAAATATCATTCAGATTATATATAATATATGTAATTTTATCATATACATAGTTTTATTATTTGAAGAAAGTTGGATAACGGTATATATATGTTCTCAGTGCCTAGTAATTTCGTAGGTAAACAGAATATCTCAGTTTGAATATATTTAAATAAAATAATTTATATTATAAACCTTAGTGCTTCTTTAATATCAATAAGAAATATATTTATTTATAACATATTTTACACAAATAAATTTACTGGCAATGCGTTTCTTTTTTAAATCTCTACAGATTTAAAAAATAAACGCATTGCCAGTAAATTTATTTGTGTAACATTTTAACGATAGAGGGCAATAAAATTTAATTTATAACATATATTAACAGAATATTTTATGAAGTTTGATTTTGAAAGACATGAAATCTAAGGAAATAAATTTATTATATATTTATTTATATAATATATATATAGTTTAAAATTGTATTTATATAAGATGAAAAACGTTATAAAACATTACAGAACCTACACAACCTATGCATGCATTTCTAAGGTATCAATAAAATACTGAAGAAAGTATTAGCAATATATTAATTATATTCGATATTCATTTCATTTAAAAGTATTTTGTAAATATGACGGAACATATGAATAAATATATTACAGAAATAGTTATATTCATAAACATATTGGTGGATAATAATAAAATATATAAACTGGAAATATATATTTCAGCTGAAGCCAAAAAAGAAACAAAAGCTGGTAAGTTTCTTATTATGTATATAATATGTATATTTGCATTTTTTGATGATGAACACATGTAAATAAACATTAAAATTAATAATTATTTCTATTATATTTTTATATATAATGCGAAATAAGAGTTATTAAATATATAATATGCATTTTCGCTATTTGATAAGACTATGAAAATAAACATTGCAATGAATATTATGAATAATATATATATATTTATAATGTGAAATAAGAATTATATTTTTAAATTTCAGATAATAATACTCCCATGGGCGAAAAGCCAATCGGTAAGTTTTATGTTTTAAATATATTGATATTTGAGAATATATTCGAGATCACATATATTCATCTATCATAAATACAGCGAAATATATTCATTGTGAGAATCTTTGATGTCTGAACATATCCCAAACCATCTTTATACCACGATTGAAATAATGATAACGTTAGTGAATAACTCAGACTTCAATAACATGTATGAAATAGAAATACCTGGAATAAAAGAGTCCGTCTTTCAAAATAAGTCGAAATTATATTTTTATTATATCACAAATACTCTAGCTTGAGTCAAGTAGCTTTCTATTAAAAATTTAAGCTACTACACGATAAACTAATTCAAAAACAAGTTGCTGTGATAAACCTGTTTCAGATTCGCAAATCACTCGGAGGGGTCTAAATCAAAAACCTACTCTAAAACTCTATAATCATTTTAATTAATTTTGAATTTCATTCAAATAGTTGTTTTTCATTATTAACACTGTATGATTAATTGTGGTTGGTTTAATTTAATAAGTATTAATAGGATATTGTAAAAACAAAATATTGCATCATAAATTGAAGATAATACTCTATAAACATACAAAGGTGTTACTACATCCAAATTAGGATGTCTTTTGCTCATGGTAATAAATGAGTGAAGTTGCTTTTCATGATATTATTGCTTATTTAAAATAAAAAGCAAAACTTGATTGTATGACTTAAGTGTATAGCGTGGATATATTCAATGATTGACAAGTAATGTTCATACAAAGGCCTCTCTTCCATATTTTTTTCAAGAATTTTCTATTTTCCTAATAGAATATTGCCACGTGGAAAATTAGGGAAGATCAACTTCAGGATGAGGCAGCAATTTATTTAAGGCAAGAACAAACTATTGATGATAAACAAAATATAAGCAATGAGGGAAGTTTATAGAGTAGCAAAATATAAACATCAAAAATAATACTCTGTTAATACAATAATAAATACTTTGCTACAATATATACAGATGGATTTTAAAATATTGCCTTAGCTCTTTTCTCAGTCAAGTTGATTTATTTCATTGTAATTGTATTCGTATATTTGAATAGTGTATTCTCTGTCTCGTGTGGAAAAAAAAGGTTATTAATAATATATGAAATCAATATGTGAAATTGTGCCATCAGCACCTTTCAGTTGCACGATAAGAAGATGCCTTTTTCTTAATTCATTTTCTATTGAGTAGTTTAATAATCAATAGAAAATTTAAAAAAATTAGTGAAAATAACAAGAAATACATATAGTATTTTAATTTTTAATTATATTTATTATATATGTGGGGGGACGTATTTATATAGAAATAATATATATACTTTACAAATAGGTATATATGTCTTGTTTTACACAAATAAATTTACTGGCAATGCGTTTCTTTTAAATATCATCAAATAATTATCTCTACAGACATTAATGCAATGATATGAGTAATATGAGTAATATAAGTATCATAAAAATGATATGAGTAAGGTCTGTAGAGATAATTATTTGATGATATTCAAAAGAAACGCATTGCCAGTAAATTTATTTTTGTAAAATTTTAGCGATAGATGGCGATAAAATTTAATTTACTAATATATGTCTTGTTTCCAGCACCTAGCAACGTTGGAGGTTGATAAAATAATTTAGTTCGCATATCATGAATCATATCATAATATTAGTATTCATGTTTATCAAAATATCATCTAACATACTCACGTATTTTATGAATTTTGAATTATGTCATCAAATCAATCAGAAAATTCATTATAATATATACCACTATATTTGAAAAAAAGTATCAAAATATTTTGTAGGATATAAATTCTAAATTTTGCGAAAAAATCTAATTTCTTATGTAACAATTGAATGGTGAAAATTTAGAATTTTCCATTATATTAATAACATTTTAGTCTATATAAAAAAGAAATATATGTGTACATACTATATTATAAATGTTCATGATTATATATTTATTAACACATTGATGCTAATATTAAATGATATAGTCCAAATATATTTATATATATATTATTTTTTCAGTTGGAGGTGAAAAAGAGACAAAAGCAAGTAAGTATCATCTTAATATGTATATCATTTTAGAATTTACAAATATACAAATAGTTTTATCCTGTATAAATTTGTATTTGCGCATTTAATCCTCATTTTTTCTTAAATATAATATAGAAGAAAAGGAAGCGTTTTTAATATTTAATAAAAATATGTGTATTTCCTCAAAAATATACTTGTTTATATACATACAATATATTATTATATTTATATACACTGCGTGACATTGAAAATGGAACACCAAGAAATAGTGGCCAGAAAATTATGCAAATTTCAGGGTAGACGCGCCTAACCGAGTTATGCAAATGATGTAAAATGCGCAGCCCTCGTGCGCACATGGAGTAAGATATAAGGGAAGGAACTTGCAGAAAGGACAGTATTCGTGTCGTTATTTCTTCAAGGAAAATCATTGTAGAAATTTTGTTCTTGTGTCAAAAGACATGTGTAATAACAGAGAATGCCAGGTCATCGTAAACGGAGGCAGTTCAAGCAGACAGACGCTTTTACGAGGGGCATGGTGATCGGACTGAAAAGGGCAGGTTGGTCCATACGTCATATCGCAGCTGATACACACCTTGGTGCGTCCACGGTGCACCGACTGTGGTGAAGATGGTTGGAACAAGTAAATGTGGCAATTTATAGGAATGTCGATGCAACCAGAGTGACGTCAGCACGTGTGGATCGGCGTATCCTTCGACAAGCAGTGGCGTCCCCACAAGCCACTTGTACCGCCATCCTGCAACATGTGCAAGACACCCTAGACCATTCCATCTCGACCAGAACCATTTCCCGTCGATTGATTGCTAATGGCTTGCACTCATGCCGTCCGCTAAGAAGACTGCCATTGACCCCACCGAATAGGCGCCAACGTTTGGAATGGTGCCGGCTAGATCGACGTGGATGACGGAATGGCACAGGGTCGTGTTCTCAGATGAGTCGCGTATCTGCTTGTCCAGTGATAGTCGCCGTGTACGCGTGTGGCGTCGACGTGGAGAAAGGCCCAATCCGGCAGCACCTGATTCCAGGTCACCTTTACTTCGTATTCAGGGCACTATGACGGCCCAACGATACGTTGATGATGTGCTGCGACCGGTGACACTCCCCTACCTTCAGGGGGTACCCAATGCCCTTTATCAGCAGGATAACGCCCGACCGCACACTGCTCGCATTAGCCAACAAGCTCTGCAAGATGTACAGATGCTTCCCTGGCCACCGTACTTTCCTGATCTCTCACCAATCGAGCACGTCTGGGACATCATTGGACGCCGTTTGCATGCCTTGCCACAGCCGCGTTCAGAAGACGAACTGTGGCAAATGGTTGAGAGGGAATGGAGAGCCATCCCTCAGGACGCCATCCGTACTCTGATTGACTCTCTACCTAGACGTGTTGCTGCGTGCATCGCCGTCCGCGGTGGTCCTACTTGCTACTAAGCCGACGCCGTTCTCGCTCTGTATTATGACTATCATTTTGAAATAAAGATCACTTATTGTTCGTCCCTGTCTCTCTCTGTCTGCCGAGTTTCGTCACTTTCTGGCCACTATTTCTTGGTGTTCCATTTTCAATGTCACGCAGTGTATATATATGTTATATAAAATATATTTCATAGATTAAATACTCTGCTAAATCGACACCAGAGGTCGCCGTTTTCACTATAAAAACTCGTTGTTGTTGTTTCCCGTTGGCCGGCTCAAACTTTTTACATTATGTAAATAAGCCTTTCATTTTTTTTTATTTTTACGCCTTAAGCCAGGCATTACCTTTATCAAATTATTTTTTATGTATATTCCTTAGCTCAATTAAAGAAATATCTGATCAAGACTTATTATACTTTCAAGACTTTTGCCACGACTGCATTACCATAATCCTCAACATGATCTAAATTCAAGCAGAAAATATTTATTAATATATAATACATATATAGATTTCACTCTAACTTCTTTAGATTTAGAATATATTATACTTCTTTATATATATAATTTCATTATCATATTATGAAACAGGTCATTATACTGGTACAATGTACATGTATGATTTTCAATTAAATATATACTTTTATTTTGTTATTGTTTAGATATTGGGCACAATGACATTATGACACGAATGTTTCCTTTAAGGAAAAACAAACTTCTACTTTTATTACTACAGAGAAAAAATATATTGGGAGAGCTTCGCTCATTAGTGGTGAACCCTCCCAGTGTTCTCACCAATTTATTCTACCAGACCGCTTTTTAGAGCTCTAATACTGTATTGGACGATTCTGCTTATATAAGTGTTAATTATATATACAGAACTTATATATATTGGTTTTTTCTATTTCATAGAAGGAGTATTCCTATATTAATATATACTGTTTTTTACAATAATTATCATCATATTGTAACTAAATTGATGTCCATTTGATGATGAACAATTTATTTTTGCTTATCCCTAGTACACATAGTACAGGCCACTATAATCATGGTGGGTAGAAGTAGGTGACTACTTTTACTGTAAGTGCACCACATGTCTACACATGTGAAAAAACAGTTCGACTTTGCACTTACAAATGTGCTAGAGCCCCGTTTGGTTATACTTGCATTCGCTGGTGGGGTTGAACATTGGCAAGAATCTGGGGCCATTAGAGCATTTTTTTAAACAGAAAAAAATGACCGATGCGGGAATGGAACCTCGGGTCTTAGCGGTCGAAAACCCACAGTTTATACCATCCTTCCATCGACCCCCTATGATGAACACATAAAAATAAACATTGGAATTATTATTTGTTTCAATTAGATTTTTTTATATTTTTGAATAAGAATATATGTTTGATATTACAGATAATAGTATTCCCATCGATGGAAGGTCATTCGGTAAGATTTAAATTCTGATTATGATGGTATATATGATATTATAAAATAAATAAAGCTTCAAGAGTTAAGTTTCTTGTGTGAATTTTATTTTCAGGTTTTCAGACTTGTCAGTCATTCAACAGGATTATCACGATAACAAATTAATAATAAATGCTATATTTATGTACACATTATTATTTACATATTTTCAAATACTTATTATATACTGAGAGAAAAATATATTACAATAAATCTGTGTGAAAACAACTTTATGAATATATACTGTGCATGGTGGATGATACGTACTGGTTGAACGATATCTCGAGACTTCAAATTAAATTTAATAAATTCGTGAACTATTATGATATATATATATGAGTGCCTACATCTATGGAATAGTGTTTGTCCATATTGTTTCGTATGTTTATGATATTTCAATGTATCTGATTATTCTTTTTTACTGTTTGGTTATCATAGATTTTATTAAAGGTCTTTGGTAATTACTATGGATATTGCAATAATACACTATGGGTTGAGTATATAATATAATATATATAATATAAAAGAAGGCTATATATATTAGGTCATATATAAACAGTTTGAATTTTTATCTGTGTTTGTGTGAGAGGAGCATTGGTAATTTGAAACTTCTGAGCTGTCAAATCAATATATTTTATAATAACTTGAAATGAAATATCAATATGACAATAGGTCTTCAAAAATCAAAGTTTATTTATAATCGTTTTTTAGGAACACTCGTGTACACAATTTAAGGAATTTTCATATTTTAATGTCGTCGGTCGTCTGATTTTTTAATGAGACAGAGGCAATTTTATGAAAAAGCATCTCCTTATCGTGCAACTGAAAGTTGCTGATGGCTTACGCCATCTATCGGAATAAATATCAACTATTTTCGTTGATTTTCAATTAATCCAGAATTGGCCAAATACCTATTCTTTATTAAGCAAGAAAAGCTAACCACGGACACATTTCGGGCTGTTGGCCCTCATCAGCGTGGTGCAAGCTGTACCTCAATGACAAAAAAAAAAAAAAACTGGTCATTCAGGCATCCTGAAAAATCATGAAACGGGTAGTTAAGAACAGAATTGCGTGAGACCGCGACACAATGTTAAAAAAATAATACAAATATGATTTTGTACTGGGATAAGGTGCATAAATTATGAAAATGGCATTTTCTTATCGTGCAAATAAATGTTGAAAGAGGCAGGTTTTTACCTCTGTGTATCTCATGTATTTTCGATAAAGGTCACTTTTATATCTTTCAGAGTTATTGTCTAAATCCCGATATACATGCTAAATTGCACAACCTCCAAAAAGTTCTTTTGTATTAATTATAAGGTCAAAATATTGGACTTATCGCTATAAAAAAAGGATGATATTTCCTTAGTTCTTAAACAATTTGTTATATGTATATATAATTTATCATTTAGGTAATTATTTAATTTATGATTCTAAATCAAATGGTCAAATAATCAATGTTTTTTCAGATCAAATAGACAACACAACTGGTAAATTTTAACATAATATTTATATTTCCCCCCCAAAAAAAGAATTAGATTATACTCATGAAAAAAACTTAAGAAAGTGGAATGTCTTTGATAATGTCGACCGTATGTTTTTGAAGGAGACAGAGGTTGTTCACACTTGTCTATCTAGTGTGTCTTCAATAAAGGTCACTGTAATATCTTTCAGAAATATTGTCTGAATCCCGATATACATGCTAAAGGGTAAAACTTCCTTAAGTTTTGTCCATGAGTGTATATGATGGGTTCCCCAGTTTGGATAGTTGAAAAGGGAGGGTACACGATGTGACTTATTAAAGTCTCCTTACTTAAGTATATATATATATATATAGCAATTTAGGCCAACAACCCTATGTATATAACCCGCAGCAAGACCTTAATGTTGTATAATAGCAGCACAGCTGTCAGTGATGCACTATCGGCATATGTCTTTACATCATCACATGTAATACAATTTGTGCAAATAGGATAAATAAAATAAATAAAAAAGAAAAAGGGAAAAAAAACTCTGTAATTGATTAAGAGTTGGGCTAAAGCAAGGATTGAGCATATAATATTGTCAGTACAGTGGTCTAAAGATGGAAACAACCGCGACACTATTATACAACTTCATCTGACAACCCACGAAATCGTTATTAAATTGGGCAATCTATAAAACACTGAAACACAGACACTCGCGGCAATGTATGTGGCCGGTAATTTATGGGAGACTTGATTATTAGTAACATTCCCTTCAAATAGGTAATAAACATACAACATTTTATTTAAACAGTTGGAATAGCACCCTAAGACAAATTATGTATGAAATAGGTAACAGAGGAGACAAGAAAATTTCTCTAGATATTTATTTAAATATCTTAAAATTTGGGAACATGTCTATACTGACGAGATATGCTATTTACATAGTAAAATTTAGATAGAGGTGACCTGAAGTTACTTTATAGCCCTTTAGGGCCCATGCGAAATCTAGGTTGGCTACTACACAAAAAAGGGGGGGGGGGGCGCTAAGTCATAATGACGAATGGCTTACCTTTCTCGAAAGTGCCGGCAAAGGTCTCCTGTCTACAGACTGTCCTTTCACTGAGCGACTCCGATCGAATCCCTGCCTTTTGGCAAAAAAACCTTCTTTTTATATCATCTCATTCTCCATTTTCATTCGCCGAAAGAAACACCAATCAAAATGGCCAACGGCTCCAGTATCAATTTCATAGACGCCCCAGGCCTCTCCCCTTCAAAATAGAACATATAGTATTACCAAAACAAAAAAAATCTAAAGAGAAAAACAACCCCTGCGGTAGTGTAAGATTTCAGACTCCAGCCCCCCGTCTTTCCACATGGGTTGAAATACAACCCTCCCTTTTTCTCGGGATGGTATATATATCGCCCCCCCGTCTTGGCTAAAATTGACCCAGGCCCTTTTTACCTGGACTGTAATGTGATGCTTTCCTTTCTCTGGAAGGATATTTTATAAGTTTCAGTCTTTAGAGATCTTCCTTCTCCATTTTTCTCCTTTTTTTTTTTTTTTTTTTCTGGTCACCTTTACCTAAATTTTTGGTGAGGGGAATATATGTACATATGAAACAACAGTTTCCAGCTCGGATGTCTCTGGATGTCTTCTTCTTTACCAGGCATCAGCTTTCAGCATGGAAGTCTGGTGTCACCAAGTGTCTAAGTTTCTGGGCAAAAAAAATGGTCTGTAAGTCTATGTGGGAGGGAAGCCATGTATCCATTTGATTTGATTATACATACGCCTTCTGTTGGGGTATGGTTACAAAAAACGTGCCCCAACAATCCTCCCCCTGCCAAGTAATGGACAAATGCGTTTGTGCTATTCATTATTCATCTGCCTTTCATCAGTTACTATGAAAGCAGGCCCATTTCTAGCAAAATGCATTTTCCATTACTAGGTGAAGCCAGATGTACCGAAACCTATAGGGAAGGTAAGGCTAGTCAAAATGATGGTATGCCATTCTAGATGTTTATTATTCCGAACATTAGTGGGCATTGCGCATCCTGGCAAAGGGGTTTTTATGTGCTATTATTCTGTCAGAACACTGTTATCAAAATAGGTTATTGGGGGACAGTCATATCATATGTATGGAAGTAAGCAAGGTCATCTGTCTTACCATTCATGGGTATATATACCACCCTTCCACTTTCTTCTTTGGCCTTGAGGAGTAGACCCTCCTTGTGGTAAGTCCTCTCAACCCCATCCTTGCCTCTTGTGGTGCTGGATTCATTGCTACCTTCTTTCTGCTAACAATACAGTTAGAACATTTCCCTATTACATATTATATATAAAAATTTGGGCGCCAAGGAGTCGTTTAGAAATAACTGACTAGTCCAACTCCTAAAACATGCCAGCATCTTTATTTAAGTACCAATCAAGACATTCGTGTGGTATAGTTATACATATACAATCAAAGGAAAGGATAATTATAGTTAGCTGAAAGAAATATCTTGGTATATAATGATTAGCCTATGACATGATGACTTTTGCTAAATAAAAATTACAGAAAACAAATTATGTAAGTAATCATTAAATAAGGCACGGAATATGTAATGATAAAACGAATCCTTCCATGTTATATGATGAGTATAACATATATATTGAAGTAAAAACATATCATGTAGATAGTGATTAAATATGTTAAGATATAAGTGATAAAAATCATCCCATGATAGATGACAAAAGAAAACTACTACAAAATTATATATGGTGACAAAATATATATAATTAAATATTTAATATAAATATTAATATCATGAATGTCAAAATAAAATTGTTGAAATGAATAGTATATGACTATAATATAATATATATGATATAAAAATAATAACATATTGAAAAAGAAAATGTAAATATAATATATACTTGTGCGCTGAAGGTTCTAGGTTTAGTATCTCAGTTAAGTTTTTCAATCTTATTCAGTCTGGAATCACGAGTTGGTCACTGGGTAATATTCGTCTATCCCGATCCTACTGGAGGGTGGGTTCTCTCTTGTGTGTTAGATTCCTCTAATTACAATACTCTCTCAACCCAAATGGGAACGTCATTTAGAATCTTGGTCAAATGGAGCATAGCCCAGACCTCTATTAAACTACACAGTCCATTTAAATCTAGGGTGACAACCGTATGAAGAGAATTTTTCTGTTTTGGCAGAGAGACTAATCAATTTCTACTATTTTGTTTGTGACTCCGTTTACCTTGTCTCTGGGGTGTGTAGAGTTCAGCTACCTCCCCCTTCCAAGAAATTCATATTACTTTCATCTACTAATATACCCTCTATTCATTGACCTGAATCCTACAAATCTACATCTTATAAATTTGAATTTTATCAATCTGAAATTTTGGTTCTTTTACAAATTCCTTCAGAATTCTACTCCCTGTATAACTGCTCTTAATTCTACTGTCCTCAATACAACACTTCTAAAACTCTGACTCATTGGCTCGTTCTGGCGTCTCGTTCGCGGTCCTTATAGTTAACTAATACTTTAAAATCTTATCCTATCATGAAACGAGTTTAAACTCGTTGAAGGTCCTAATAATTACTTATTCTGCCTCTCGAATCGGTCTTATGCTCGAATTCATTCCAACAAAACGTATGGCAGGGCGAATCCTTTATTAGAAGAAACTTCCGCTAGCTATGGGGGATCAAACTGGTACCAAAAAATTCAATAGACGGAAACTACTTCGTCTAGAATAACTGGGCAATCTCTGCCTACATGCCAATCTTACAGGACCTCCCGTCTGGAATACCCTCGCTCCAGCCACGCTAAAAACGTCGAAACTACGGTGTCAGATCGGTTACCCAAGGTCGCGCCGTTATACCCCAGGCTATACGGCATGGCTAAAACAAATCCCCCATCCTGCATAAAATTCAATCTATACCTCTTCGTTTCCTCTAATGAGGAGAAGTTTTGTGGGTTTTCTGGTCTGATCATAACCTCCCACAACCTTCCAGTCTGGGAATCGAGATATGATCATTATCTACGACTCTTAAAATTCAAGTTGATATAAATAACAAAGAGTACTTTATTACCCTAGTAATAGAAATTAAAAAAAAAAATTTATACTCCTCCAAAAGGAGACCTAACAAAAATGGAGCGAATATTTTCCTAACAATAGAGTTTTTACAGTCCTGTGAGGCTATCGTTCTTAACAAATAAAGAAATCAAATTTAAAAATCGAACCTATTAAAATCCTTAACCCTATTCTAATGTATTTTTGGATTAACAGTATGTTAGACTTTAACTTTGTGGTCGCATTCATTGATCATTACATTCACTCTCTCATTCACGATCGCATTCAAACTAGAGTTAGACTCTATCATAAAAACCAAAATACTATAATATCATTATTAATAGGCCTTAACAATAATGAAAATCTTCCAGGACAAAATGTGAAATCAAATAAAATAATAAAATTAAAACAAATTGGGAACTAAAGCCCTAAGTTACTCAAAAGAAAATGCCTCTGTACAAGCTCTATATATACTAATACTTTATACTCGATAAATGATTGTTAACAATAATTGTTAACAATTCTAAGTAATCTGGAAGCTAACCTACTAAAAAAAAAAAAAAAAAAATCAGTGTAACTTCAAAAACTGCCCTTGCCTTGACACCAAGCGACTTTTCACGACAATTCTATATAAAGACATACACTAATTATAATGGCGAACAAAGGACCATTAAGCGTGACACCTCATAAAAGCGGAATTGAGTCACTCCCCTAGCCACCGTGGGTGAAGTCACTTTCTTCCTCGTGCGTCTGCCCCCTTTGCAGTAGTCCGACCTCAGCACTCTATTGAAAGATGGATTTATAGGGTTTACGATTCACTACCCAACACTAACATTCTCAAGTGCTTTCCAAGGATCGACTACGGTCTGGGCCTACTTAACTTCTACCCCTGGCTTAGGGTCCCTATACTTCATAACTTTACTCTGAAAGATTGACCTTTCATGTCCTCATTAGAAACCTATTTCAAAGCTACTACCTGAAGGCCAGGGATTATAGGGTTTCTGAATTACCCAACACAAGCCATAGGATGCCTATTAGGTTTGTTGTTTTAGACATAGCCCCCCTCTAAGTTGTGATTTCCTACACCTTCCTTCACCTATTACTCCTGATAATAACTAAAATTTCAGATTTACCTTAAATAGTTAATTCACAATGGTATACATTATTCTCATTGGTCTTCGAAACTCGGGTTTTAACAAGAAATAGTTTGTAAAAAAAAAAAAAAAAGGGATCCTAATGAAGTTCTACTTAAAAAAAAAAAAGGTTTAAAAAAAAAAAAGGTTGAAATCTCTAAACTTCTCATTCTATCGAGCTGATTCTCCGTACACACTCCAAAATCCTAGTTAGAGGCGACAGTCTAAGCAGAATTTACACTGTGTGGGCCTTTTCACCCTTGTAGACCTGCGTAAAGTTAAACTGTTCACACTAACTCTGTCAACTTCCCCTCGTCTCATTACTTCTGAGTTCGCTCTGGTTGTCACCCCTTGTGGGATAAAATTGTAACATAACAATAAAAAGAAACTAAAATTTTCCTAAATCATATCCTGACAGGTTGTACAAGCTCTTCAAAACGGTGTGTCATATTAAAACAAGGTTGTGAGACAACTCTTAATTATATACTATACTAAAAATGAGGCTGAGCCAATTCTACACTAGGAGAACACGAAAACCCAAGATGTAGTCCTTGTAGCGAGCATGGAGCCCTATCACAAAACCCGAAGTGCAAGGAGGACAGAGTTTCCTGGTATTCCCTCTTATCTGGCACGACCGGTCGGGGTGAACAGTCGCGTCACGTGAAAGGAGGAAATATCTGAGTTCCCCCCTCTTGCTCTAACTGTTGGGTCGATTTGGCTCATGTAAATAGTAACTCTTATACTATATCTAAAATCTCTCATATAACTTATTAAATAAAACGGTATAAAATGGTGTTCTATACAAGGATAAGGTTGTGACAATTTTCTCTAAATGACACACTAATATTAAAACAAATTGTGAAGATCTTTAAAGGTGGCAACAAACACTACAGTAAGGTTGTGAGACGGTATTCTGTACAAAGACAAGGTTGAGACAAATACCACACAAACCCTGAAACATGGTGTTAAAGCTCCTTTCAACACTTAGCACTAGAACACATGTTAAAAAAAAAAAAAAACTGCAAACTGTTTAAAGTTCACCATAACACTAAGACCTATTTAAAACTCTTTATCCAACCCTTTCCAATTCTTTCTCTTTCAACATTTTTCTGCATCTCTCTATCTCTTTCTCATCAACATTCAACGCTTTCTCACTCTTTTTATCACTTTCAACACCTCTTTCATCACCTCTCTCTCATCTCTCTTCCATCATTTTCTACACATTTCACTGCCTTTTCATCCCTCTGGTGTTTCCTCGAAACCCGTCATCGGGATCTGGATCCCGATCTATTATCACTCTTAATTTTGAACTATTAATTATTACTAGTGTAATATTATTCCAACAGCCTATGACCTTTAAGCTTTATAACTCCATATACACTCGGCGGGGTAGTTACCTTGTTAAGAAAACCTATAATGTCATAGATCATTTAGAGAGAGAACATAACAAATTTGTGCGAATAGTTTGCTTCAACTATTGATTGTAAGCCTATTAAACTCGTTCTCTCTAGGTTGGCTCGCTCATTAATCTTCAATCTACGTTCAATAGTCATATTGAGTCCTCATGGATGCTAGATGTAAACTGTATCAAAATAGTGTAGTTTTCTAGTTTCCGAATTATATGACAGTTAGAAAAAAAAAGAAACAAACATTCTGGAAATATCTCGCACTGGCTACTATAAAAAAAATTGAATGGGGTACAGCTCTGATCTTACAGGATACCTCATGGCTCATAGAATTGAATCGCTCATTTCTCACTAAAATATTCACACAGGGTATGGAGGTCTCCAGCGGTTCTATAGCTATTGGTCAACTAAATTAATTAATGGCAGGAATTGAAGCTAGTTTAAATGCTCATGTGCTGTTTTGTCATGCGTCTTTATGTCATCTGCACAGGAAAGTGTCGCCTCAAGGACCTAATTCTGGGACTAACATCCGCTGCACATTTCAGGAAGGAGTGGTCGTCCATACAATAGCAAGATATCATTTTGCTGCCAATGTACAATGTTGAGCATTTTCCATGTCGTCATTTTGTCGATCCCCAATCTTCTAGGGTGTTTCTTTAAGCATTTCTTGATATCGTTTAATGCTTTATGCGATCCCGCCCGGCATTCAATAAGTATTATTTGATCGTACCATCTCCAGGAGACCATCCCATTGCGGCCGAATCATTTCCACCCAACTTATAACGCCGTCCATATCGCGTAATTGAAATTAGTGTAAAACTCAAAGAATAAGACCTTAATCTCTTAATTCTTTACTAATTTCAGTTGGCTCAACATAAATCTTCTCAATTATTAATTTAGTACAGTGGCGTGACATGTCACACTTCTTCTAGTTCTTTCGCAAGCTCGATTAATCCCAGTGGAAACCCGTCCAGGCGTCAATCCCGTGCTAACCCGTCATGCATGACTTCAAATTTGGAAATTATTAGACCTGAATATTTGCAGTGGCATCTGCTTCCACTAAAAGTATTTAAGACACAAGGCTGCCTCTTTAAATCACTGTCTTTACTCCCACATGCCTGTGTAAACTTTAACTATGACTTTATCAATTCTCAAAATTCTGCCTATCGAGTATCCTGAGAATCAATGTTCTTCTTGTCTACGGCGGATTAACACAGTAATTGTTCCCTAGAGTTATCTGCGTCGAGTGGTCAGTCTGTACTACTAATTCTCCACTCTAACTCTAGGACTCTTCTATCTACTCGGGCTGTTCAAAAATTTTCAAGACAGTTGTTCAAATCCCCAATGATAATCTGCTAAATTTCGATAATTATTGGAATTCTCATTAAACAGAATAACTACACCTTTCTGACACAGAAATATCCAGCATCAAGATATAGCGCACCGTCCAATTTCTTTATTTCAAGACGGTGTCAAATTACAACTGAAGGAACATACTAAGCATATAACTGGTTTAAATTTCATGTAATCTCATCATGCCTTCTGCTGGCAAATGTATTTACTGTAAAATTCAATACTATCAAGATGGTTTTATTTGTCTTCATCCAAAAAAAAAAATGTTTCAGAAATAGAATCTTGGAAATCTCTACTATAGACAAAAATTGTACATTTGTCAATTCAGGATAACCTTCCCTTGTCAGAGTGTATACAGGATATTTAAGATCATATGCAGTTGGCGGCATCATGAAAAAAAAAAAAAAAGGTCGGTTGCAATAGACGCAACGTTATTAATCAAGACAATAGGTCTCTAATTTTCCAATACTGCAAAGGAACAGGTCACACTTTCGCATTAGGAGAACCTAGAATACATTACAATAACATAAACAGCAAATATCAAAGGCTTATAATTGATTCTCTATTATTCAGAAAACACAATAGCATTAATAGAAATAGATTTGCCCGAAACATATAACACAATATATCCTAGTACCAGCTAATAATATCAACAATAATATAAGTAACTTATATGTAATAGCCAATAACTATTATAAAACTACTTAAATAATAGAATTTCTAACCTATAAGATAATTCATAGAATATAGCAAACAATAGTAGAATATGTGTAATACCTTAATCCAAAAAAATATGTCTTAAGAAAACAAATAATATGCAAAACTTTCTAATGTATATATATATATGTACATAGAATCATAATAGTTTTAGCATCAGGCGACGTCATATTTTCTTGATATATTGTATATGTTTCTCCTGTAGAAGGGCGGACAAGCTCGAAAGCTCGAGAAGACCAGAATAAAAGATACTCATCCCCATAGACGTTTTACTTTGATATCAGAAATCAATGATAATATTAAGGTTTTTGCCACAAACAATGTGAATCGTAAAAGACAGCGGCGAGAGATGCGGTATACACCGCCTCAACATAACTTTCATTGCCTGATAAAATGCCAGTGAAACGGAAAGCGTAGATTAAAATTCACGATTTATAATAGACTGTTAATCTCAGGATGCGTGGACTACTTCACCAATACTTAAAAATAGTATGGCTTTTCATTAGGTATATATTTCTAAAGTATAGGGGAAGAAACATATACTAAATTCGAGCCCCACGTTGGGCGCCATTGATGGGTTCCCCAGTTTGGATAGTTGAAAAGGGAGGGTACACGATGTGACTTATTAAAGTCTCCTTACTTAAGTATATATATATATATATATAGCAATTTAGGCCAACAACCCTATGTATATAACCCGCAGCAAGACCTTAATGTTGTATAATAGCAGCACAGCTGTCAGTGATGCACTATCGGCATATGTCTTTACATCATCACATGTAATACAATTTGTGCAAATAGGATAAATAAAATAAATAAAAAAGAAAAAGGGAAAAAAAACTCTGTAATTGATTAAGAGTTGGGCTAAAGCAAGGATTGAGCATATAATATTGTCAGTACAGTGGTCTAAAGATGGAAACAACCGCGACACTATTATACAACTTCATCTGACAACCCACGAAATCGTTATTAAATTGGGCAATCTATAAAACACTGAAACACAGACACTCGCGGCAATGTATGTGGCCGGTAATTTATGGGAGACTTGATTATTAGTAACATTCCCTTCAAATAGGTAATAAACATACAACATTTTATTTAAACAGTTGGAATAGCACCCTAAGACAAATTATGTATGAAATAGGTAACAGAGGAGACAAGAAAATTTCTCTAGATATTTATTTAAATATCTTAAAATTTGGGAACATGTCTATACTGACGAGATATGCTATTTACATAGTAAAATTTAGATAGAGGTGACCTGAAGTTACTTTATAGCCCTTTAGGGCCCATGCGAAATCTAGGTTGGCTACTACACAAAAAAGGGGGGGGGCGCTAAGTCATAATGACAAATGGCTTACCTTTCTCGAAAGTGCCGGCAAAGGTCTCCTGTCTACAGACTGTCCTTTCACTGAGCGACTCCGATCGAATCCCTGCCTTTTGGCAAAAAACCTTCTTTTTATATCATCTCATTCTCCATTTTCATTCGCCGAAAGAAACACCAATCAAAATGGCCAACGGCTCCAGTATCAATTTCATAGACGCCCCAGGCCTCTCCCCTTCAAAATAGAACATATAGTATTACCAAAACAAAAAAAATCTAAAGAGAAAAACAACCCCTGCGGTAGTGTAAGATTTCAGACTCCAGCCCCCCGTCTTTCCACATGGGTTGAAATACAACCCTCCCTTTTTCTCGGGATGGTATATATATCGCCCCCCCGTCTTGGCTAAAATTGACCCAGGCCCTTTTTACCTGGACTGTAATGTGATGCTTTCCTTTCTCTGGAAGGATATTTTATAAGTTTCAGTCTTTAGAGATCTTCCTTCTCCATTTTTCTCCTTTTTTTTTTTTTTTTTTCTGGTCACCTTTACCTAAATTTTTGGTGAGGGGAATATATGTACATATGAAACAACAGTTTCCAGCTCGGATGTCTCTGGATGTCTTCTTCTTTACCAGGCATCAGCTTTCAGCATGGAAGTCTGGTGTCACCAAGTGTCTAAGTTTCTGGGCAAAAAAAATGGTCTGTAAGTCTATGTGGGAGGGAAGCCATGTATCCATTTGATTTGATTATACATACGCCTTCTGTTGGGGTATGGTTACAAAAAACGTGCCCCAACATATATACACTTGGTTATATGGTATGTCTTCAATAAAGGTCACTGTAATATCTTTCAGAGTTATTGTCTGAATACCAATATACATGCTAAAAGATACAACTTCCTTAAGTTTTGGCCATTAATGGATATTAGTTTGAAATACTTATCACAGGCGCATTTTGTTAATAAAAATGCCTAATCATGGAGAAACTATAGTCTATAAGTTTAAATATAATCTATTCATTGAATAAAAAAATCTCAACATTATTAATAATAAATTAACCATTGATTAATATTATTTCAGCTAGAGATAACAACCCAACTGGTGAATATTATATGGTTTATTATTCATGAAATATAGATTTTTCTAAATATTTATCTCCAAAATAATAAAAATACATATTTTCTAGGTATATTTATCATACATAGAAGGCATATGTTTATAATTCTTTGTTCATATATTGAAAAGTTGAGTGAATCCTTAAATATTAATATAATAAGATTTCTCAAAAAGTGTTATAAGAAACTCACATAGGGTACTTTCTTGCTTTTCATATAAACAATTTGGTTTTAAAATATTCTAATTATATACCAAACAAAAATACCTTCATAAATAATGAAAGAATTATTTAGAGTTTACTTATTATGATATAGATAGATTAAGATATTTATGTTGAAAAAATAGGAAGGAGAAGGCCGGGAAATGGTCTTTAAAGATAGAAAGTTTTTATTAGTTATGCTCAAAATTTACATAAACACAAAGCAGCTTGCTTTACAAACTCCGCTACTACAATGGGAGAAATAATTTATATATATAGCGGTCAATTGGTCAAAACAAATAAAAGAAGAGTAGAATGTTGAAATTGATTATTCCAACAATTTATTCAGGTAATAATATTATTTTGAGAAAAGGATGTTAGTGATACATATATATTATATATATTTATAACTAAAAATAATCAAAATAAAAATAGAAATATATGAATAAGATATTATTATTTTTGAAATGATCAATATGATGAAATTAATAATTACTTAAAATATTTAACGGCATTATATTTATATATTTTGAAAATAGAGCAAATCATAAATAAATATTTAATTAAAAAGACATATATTGGATTAAAGTAGCATTTATTTTACAAGTGTTTCAGTTGGCTGAACGCCAACCTGTTATAATATTTTGAAAAAGTTTGGCGTTCAGCCAACTGGAATATTGGTAAAATAATTTATATTTTGATACAATATATGCCTTTTTAATTAAATATTTATTTATGTTAGTATTCATGAGAAGAGAAAAAAGTGAATTTACATATTTATTTGTATACATTTTGTCTATAATTGAATTTACACATATATTATGTTCTATGTTGAAATCCAGAGTTAACAATTTAAAATATTGAGTGAATATTTTGAGCGAAAAATAAATTATATTTTAGATATGTTTTTAATATGGAAAAATTTCTGCAAATATTTAGCATATCAATTTTTAAAAATATTATTGTGGCCTTCAGCCTTACTAACTCCAGCTATCTAAGAATTGATGATACTGGTTCTTTATCTTAAAACAAAATTCTCAACGGTTTTTCTTTCGCCATACATTTATTTTTTCATGTTTTCTGGACGCTCTTCTTTTTTCTTTAAATATAGATTGGAACATTATATAAATTGGTTAAAAACTTCAATTTATTCACATATATAAATTATCATTTTCTTTTAATAGCTAATTATCTCTCAAATTATAAAATAAAATTGTGTTAAATATGAAAAATGTGAAAAATGATCAATTATTTTTGTGATATGTCTTTTAGGAGATGGAATTCAAGGAAGAGGTAAACTTATTAACTAAAACAATTATTAAAATAAAAACATAAAGCCTCCAGGGAAAAGTTTATTTTAAAAATATTTTTTATTTAAATATTATATATTATATATCGAGATATTTTCTAAATAAAAAATATTTTTAAAAGAAACATTTCCCTGGAGGCTTTATGTTTTTATTTTAATATTAATTCAAGGGATTATTTTATCGAATTGTAAAACAATTATATATATTTTTTTATAAATTACTCTTATTTAACAATATACACAAACTCTTGATATTCTTTAAAATAGTGTGATAATATTATATAGCCAAAACGCATTTATAAATCATAATATATAGTATCATAAAGATAGAGGCTGCCTAGCCGGCATTCATATTTATATGAAAAATAGACACTTCGGCCAGTTGGAGTTTTTTTATTTTATTTATAGTTATAGTTTTATTTTATTTACTTCTCCTGACGAAGAAAAAAGATTTTTGACGAAACGTTGAGAAAATAAAAAATTCAACTGGCCGAAGTGTCTATTTTTCATATAAATATAGTATCGATTATAATTATTTTATTTTTATTATATATATATATATGTCGTAGCTAACGTGGTCGAATGAAAGGGCGCGACCGTTGTGCATGTATGCGCGCGCTGGCTCCCAGATTTATTTTGTACAGATTTATACATGGATGAATTTGTATTTACAATTTAACATAATAATTATGGTTAAAATAAATTATACATTTTGGATATTATACAAATTATGACATATATATTCTTGACTGTTTGACCTCTATAAAAATTACTTATTACCAACCTATATATTGATCTTTAAAATAAATCATCGAAAAGTATATATTAAGTAATTTGACAATTAAATATATTTTATTGAAACTCTTAGTTAATTGTTACCAAAATAAAAAAAATAAACAAAGGTAAATGTGATTATTTACAATTTGGTTATAAAAATATAAAAGAAACTGTTCTCAGGAAGGGAGGCTTCTCCATCTTGAGAGAGTCCTGCTCCAGACAAGGACAGGATCAATTTGAACCGCTCTCAGTTCAATGTTCATAAGATGCTTATAGAATAATTTGAATATGGTGGGATCCCCCACATTACTTTCAAAATAAAAGTATTGTAATATTCTTGTCCGGAGTCGTTCCTAAGTCCTTTCATCTACACTTACAGTACTCATAGTTCCTTCTGTAAACTATCAGAAATCTAATTGTTTTCCTAGAATATAACTATATTTTATCGAAACAGTTGTAATACAGATAAAATGTAGTTAACCATATACACAACAAAATAAGTATAGATAAACTTAGTTGACTTATTTCTGTATCTACAATGTCATATTTTGAATTTTTGGTGACCAGTGAAAAACTGATGTTAAAACACAAAGCAATACCTAGATTTCTACTTAAACGAAAAATTAAAACTATTAAGAACGGATATTTGCTTTCACAAGTAAAAAAAAATTACCACTGTACTTAGATTGCGATGAAAAACAATGGAAGAGTTCACTACTGGAAAGTTAGGCTCTAATACAATTCTTATAGCCGTAATGACAGTATTTATTGTTAGTTTTATATGTGTGTGTGTGTGATAAGAACAATTCGTGCTTTATAGTCATATTTTTGTTTATAAATTTATATTCGTCATTGGAGATACTCTATTTATCACCTTACCAATTTAGCTATCATATTAATCGATTAACTCAAATGTAAATAATTCAAGAGAAATATCCTTATATCCAGGTATGAGTCGCGAAGTTGATTTTTAACCAGGTTTAGGCTCTATTTATATAAGGATCTGAATGGAGATTTTTATGGTCTAAATTCTGCCAATTATGGATAAGTTTAAAAATATATTTGAATTCAATATTTTGTAACCTATTTAGAGATTGTTAAAAAAGAGTCTCTAGTATTTCTATATTAGTTTTCTATCCACGATTGTATTTGACTACCATATGTGTTATTAGTCTTGCTAGAAGTAGGTTTAAATTGTAGGCTTAATACTATTTGAGCTTACTTTTAAATAATATATATCCATACATACATCGGTTCAATGGCTATACTAAATATCAAGAGAGACCTTTTCTATTTTGAACAGATTAATAGAACACATTTCCTATTTTGTACAGATTTGAACAATTCACATCCCTGGACACTTACTCTTCACAATTCATCCTATCATACTTCATCCCTAAAGTTAGAAATAATCGTTATTTCTGCTTAAAATAAATTTCGATTTTTCGTTCAAAAGAAACACATGCTGGATATTTTCAAATGTCGTTCTACAATCATAGGCCGCATTATATTGTATAAAAACATAGGTGTATGTTGTATTAATATTGTTGTCGTAAAGATAAAATTTCATAATCATCTCTCATTTTATGTTCATCTTTCAAATCTGTTCTTACACATGCATTCTCTGCTATTACACGTGATTTTTGACACAAGAAAAAAAATCTACAATGATTTTCCTTGAAGAAATAACGACACGAATACTGTCCTTTCTGCAAGTTCCTTCCCTTATATCTTACTCCATGTGCGCACGAGAGCTGCGCATTTTACATCATTTGCATAACTCGGTTAGGCGCGTCTACCCTGAAATTTGCATAATTTTCTGGCCACTATTTCTTGGTGTTCCATTTTCAATGTCACGCAGTGTACATATATTCTGTTTAATAAAATAAATAAATATAAAATATAAATTTGAATTTAAATTATATGGAAAATAATATTACGAAATAAAATAAAATAGGCTCATTAGCCATGATGCAACAATATAGAATAGTTTTACCCCCCTATTAAATGAATTTTATTTTGTGCAGATTTTTCGATGATGTGCTAGCAGCATCGGGTTATTGTAAGTAAGATAATTATAAATATTGTTCGTATAAGTGTAGAAATTCTTCCTAATTTCCTTATGAACAAATAGTTTAAACTTTTTATTTCAAATATCTTAATTCTATTTATGAATAATATTTTCAATATAAACATATCGCCTATTTGTTAAAATTATATATACAGTTAAAAAAAAATTATAGAATAATTTCAATTGGTATTTCATATTATATTTTAAAATAAAAGGTGTGTTATCTTCTTCTTTCTTATCTCCACTCAATCATATTAAGATATCAAGTTGCAATTATTTCTTGTTCTGAAAAATATTTATATGCAATAAAAAAAGGAATTCTTGAAATTTCAGAAAATAAATGAAATGTGCGACATTTCTTCAATGCCTTTTCACTGAGAGGTAGTTATTTATTATTCTGTTCTCTTGTTTGACATTTGACCAAATATTTTTCCAATGGAAATTTCCTGTCTGTAAAATGATATTTTCAACATATATTGATTTTAGATGACAAAATAATTCTGGGGCTTTTGTTGATGTTTATCACTTAAAATATTCATTTTCATTCTATGATTTAATTAATCAGTAAACTAATTTATTCTGTGGTGTTGTATGTATATAAATATGTGTATTTCTTTGAGTGAGGTGTGGGAGATAGTATTTAAGGAGACGTTAAAGTGTGAGAGTATTTAGTTTTATTATTGTCATTGTTATTTGTGCCTTCAATAAAGAAGTTTTAAGTTTTAATAGAGAGCAATTTATTAAGATTCTCCCAACAGCTTTTACTTTCAAATAAACAAGACAGCCTATTAGAGAATTTTTTGGAATCTGTACGTTAAAATAAACGTAAATTACTAATTCTACACAGAATTAAATAACTAAACAACGTTTTAGGGTCATGAAAAAGCATTTTTAGTCTTTAAATACCACCCAGTATTATTGATAATAAAGCGAATCATTATAAGCTTAGTATTTGTTTATTAGAAAGTTTGGACGTCTCCATTGCTTGATATATGAAGTTATTTTTCAATCTACTTGCAAACGCAGCATTAGGCATGGTTAATTGAGCTAAATAGTAAATGCAATGCTCAATTATAATTTGGTTATTTTATTATCTCTCTGTTTACTTTTTTTGTAATATTACTTTCAAATATCAATATTTACATATTTATTTATATATATATTTATGAAAAAAACAATAGGAGAAAATAAAAGATAAGTAAGTCAGGTGTTGATATTAAAAATAAAGAAGTCATATCCTGACCACAAGCACATGTGCTTTTTACCCATTTCTTGGTTTCTCAAGAAGCCTTTAGGACCAAAAATATTTTTGGTCGCAGTGATACAGCCTACTCCACGCTGACAAGCGCCAACAGCGCGAAACGCGTTCGTGGATAGCTTTTCTTGATTTATTAAGAAATTGGGTTGGCCAAATATCACGGAGCAAGTTAAATAAACGTTTAGTTTATTTTTTCTCCACTAGATGGCGCTCTGCCATCTAAAAAGCACATGTGGTTGAGTTCAGGATATGCCTACTTTATTTTGAATATAATTTTTTAAAATCAAATTACCCATATATATACATATACAAAATATTGGCATATTTTGGATTTGAAAAATGTTTTTTTTGCCAATATTTCGATTGGCTGAACGCCAATCCTTATTTTTTATGCCTTGATAAAGGTTTATGTTCAGCCAACCAAAATATTTTAGCAAATAAATATATTTTTTAAAATCCAATATGCCTTTTATTAATTATAAATATATGTAGTAACTCTCTTTCATATACTCATCTTATATATATGTTCACTTTTAGCAATGGGAAATAATCCTAATGGTAAGTATTTATATATTTTTTTCTTTCTAAATATTGGCAAATATATATTTTACTTTTCAGCACAGATTGACCATTTTGAAAATATTTTGGATTTGCTATATTCCTTTCGGTCAAGATGTTACTCATAAATTGGTTATAGTAAATTGTTTTAGAATATTAGACATTAAATTTTCCCATTAAAATTGTATTATATATTTATTCGAAGATGTATAAAGTGTCTAAATGGAGTTTCTAGAATATTCTTTAGAAATCGATCTAAATAATGGAAAACATATATGTAGGTTCATTCACTATACGTTTATAAACTATTTAACCAAATTATCTGATAATTTGACCCAGATTAGAGTCTCGTTCATATCTTCTTCTTCTTTTTTTTCTTATCTCCACTCAATCATATTCGGGTATCAAGTTGTGACCTTTGATGGTGTCTGTTTGACAACCATCATGACTGGGTGAAGTAGAATGCGTCTGCCTTTGCCATTAAGACTGGGAGCACTACTCAGTGGCAGGCCGACTTATCTCCAAAAGAAATGGCCGCCTCTGACATGAGGAACAGACGCCATGTGCAGATGCTCCTAACATGGAGTACAAACGCTGCTCATCCTGTATCCCTGGATTAGGAGCCCTTACAGGGTACTATCAGCCGGGCCAACTGAGCCCAGGTTTTTTAGTGAGCTTGTTACTGCTCCCACTCCTCCTTTTTCATCCGGGCTTGGGACCGGCAAAGGCAGAGTTTCGCTGTCATATGATAATAAACATGATACGGTATAAATCGAAATTTCTGGTGCAACGCACAAATTATAAGATAATAATATATAAAGTAATTCTTATACTTATAGCACAAATTATTGTCTACTCTACACAAACAACATTTGTAAACATTTGTTTATGTGAAAAAAAGGAGATATTTTGATCGTTCAACTAATAGTTGCTGATGGCTTGCGCCATCTATCAGAATAAATATCAACTAATCGTTGATTTTTAATTATTCCAGAATTGGCCAAACATCGTCTCTTTATTAATCAAGAAAAGCTAACCACGTACGCGTTTCGGGCTGTTGGCCCTCGTCAACGTGGTGCAATCTATACCTTAATGACCAAAATATTTGGTCTTTGGGTCATCTTTTAAAACCATGAAACAGGTATTCAGGCCGGAAGGGCATGAGAACGCCAAACAATGTGAAAATAGTACATAAGTGAATTCATATGCCTCTCTATTTATTATCTAAATATACTACATATATAAATTTATATATTTATGAAGTTACATAAATAGTTCTAATATCCTTATAACATCTGTGGCGCTCTAAAGAATCATGTTTATATTTGATTAATCTAAATTCGATTATATTATTTGTATATGGTATTTTAATGTTTACTATATTTTATAATTATAAGATTAGGGTGTTTTCTAATGTTTATTTATCACAGAACTTGCGTATACAAATACCATTCACATGGTTTTATGATTTTTTATTTTATCAACTAGAAGTAATTTTCAAACTTTAATATTGGTGTGGAAACCATCACATCACCAAATTCTATTATTTTTATTGTTGTATCACCTTTCTGCATTTCTTGCATTTTTATAAAGGCAAATTATTTTCGGGAAGACGAAAGAGATACAAATACTTGTATTTAACAAATAATATTAATAATAAGTTTATAATATTTCCATTTCGGAAATTTACCATAATATTATACTAAACCCGAGTTCATAGACACTATTTGCTTCTAATTTACCTATTTTAAATACCAAATTTGCTCAAGTGTTAAATATAACTTACCATAGCATAGTTAAGTTTCATTTTGTATCAATTTTTCTGTAGAAGGGCGTTATCCTGAAAGCTCGAAAAAGGTTTAATTAAAAGATACTCCTTTTTGGACGTTTTATTTTATTATTAAAATTAAAAATAATTATTTTTTTCCAGGGCAATACATGTTCGGTAAGTATATTATATAATCTAAAATGCAAGTATTTTATTTTTTTAAAACATGTATTTTATTTTCATCATTGACTTTTTTACATTTTCACCATAAATTTGAAATATACCACTTTGAATATTGTTGTAAATATGTATATAGTTAACCTTCTTAATTTTTAATTGACGAATATAGAGAATTCATTTTATTAATTCTATATTACTGTAAAAAAATATTTAATGTGTAATTCTTTTCAAGTAATTGAAAATAAAAGCTACTTGATAAGTAAATAACTAAATTTACTTTTTCACCATACACTTCCAATCCTTTATCATTCCAATAACAAAGCATTATAATTCATAAACATATATGTTATTTTAAAATATTATATTATTTAGAGGGTTATATTTCATAGATTCAAATACCCTGCTAAATGGACCGCCAGAGGTCATGCTTCTCCTATAAAAACTCATTGTTGTTGTTTCCCGATGGCCGGCTCAAACCGTTTGTACATTATGTGAATAAATTTTTCTTTATTTTATTCTTACGCCTTAAGCCAGGCATTACCTTTATCAAATTATGTTTTTTATATATCCCATAAACTCAATAAAAGCTATTTCTAATCTTTATAATATTTTTTTATTATACTTTCAAGATTTTAACCACGACAGTAATACCATTTAGAACTAAAAAGAACTAGCAAATAATTCCATAGCATAATCCTTAAGATAATCAAAAATCAACAGAAAATATTTTTTATTTATAGTATATATATATATGAGTATTACTCCTATTTTAAAAGACTATATATAACTTTTTCTTGGAATATGAATCAATCAATCATACAAGGTTATATTCTGTAGATAGATGTTGCCTGGCCGACATTCATATTTCTGTGAAAAATAGAAACTTCGGCCAGTTAGAGTTTGTATTATTATAAAATTATAATTATTTAGTTTTTTAGCAGCAACACATACATTTTTTTGTATTCTTTATATTTTCAGATCAGTTACTATTTAATTAAATTCTTAGCGAATGATATTTTTATGTCCTTTATTTTATCATTTCAGACAATTTCCCAATTATTATCTAATTTAAATTTAATTTTCAATTCTAATGTAAATTATTAGGATCGTTTAATTTCGAAAACAAAATTGCAAATATCATTTCCTTCCTTTCGTATTCAAATTGAAATATATAATGATTTAATATTGTGTGTTCTTAATATTTCTTTGAATATATATTCTAAGATATAAATACATAGAATACGAGTCGAGAATCAATAAAACATTAGAAACCTATCTCTCTATATATAAAAGTCAATGTTTGTCTGTCTGTTTCGCGATAAACTCAAAAACTACTGAACCAATTGGTACCAAATTTTGCATGTCGCTTTTTATAAACCCGAGGAAAAAATTCGGCTACATTTTGATCAGTATTTTTAGCTATTTATTTTTTTCATTTGAAGAACTTTTTTTACGTGGAGTAAATACGAGGCGAAGTAACAACACGAGGCCAATTAAGCGACCAATGAGCGTTCTGCATTTCTTTTCAAGTTGCTTGCGTAAATATTTTTAAATATCTTTTTATACGAGTGTCACTTTTTTTTACAAAAGTATTGAGAGAGAAATTTATATTACTAAATTAAAAAAAAAAAACTTTACAAAATTAGCGTTACTGTATGTAAACAATGGTTTTCGTATTTTTTATTAATTTTTGTTCTGGCCTTTGTTTTTTTATATATATAATTGTTAAAATCGTGATGTTTTATACGTTTTTAGTGTAAAAGAAGAAGAAATTATAAACATAATTATGCCCCGCTTTGGGCGACATTGTTAAAATCGGGAGGTTTTATACTTTTACTTGTATAAACTATAATATTCAAAATATTCATAAACTATTTAACCGTTAACCGTTTTTCAGATAAAAGTTGCTTCATATTAGAATTTTTAATTAATTTAAAATCATTACTTAATAATATTGGAAATATATATGTAATATTATAAAGAATATTATCTAATAAATAATTATGTACCATGTTGGATATAATGTATTCTGTATGGATTCAAATAAAGATGGCAGTCAAAGGAAGAGGAGATGGAAGAAGTAGAAGAGAAAAGAACGACAGATCCAAGTCGTGTATCTAGGTCACTTAGAACAAAGAGGCCCTCATATTCCAGAGTTGAATGTCCTGAGAGATTGGGATGTTAGGCAAAGCTTCTTCCCGACCAAATTTACCATCATGGCCGACAGAGACAGGGACCAATCAAAGGTCAAGCAGGGTCCCAGATGACCCAAGCCAGGGGGCGGAGCAACCAGAGTTCGGTCGGTAACGTGTGTGTCAAGACGTGTGTGTGCATCTTCTAAAAGTAGTGCCTCGAGGTCCAAGATGTGAGTCATCTCAATCCAATTTAATCGTGAAAATCCTTCCATCTCCTCTCCCGAGCCGCCAATGATTAATATTCCGAGGTGTTTTGTGATTCATTAATCGATATAGTGTGCCGATTTTTCATCCACCGCCATCGATAACGACTGCCCAAACATACACAACTCCATCCACTCCCGAGGATTCTCAGGACAAAGCACTTTAATATAGAGAGTCGACAAGATTCTCAGGATCCTTTTCCCATATATCACATATATATTTCCCAATTATGAAAAAGGCATCTCCTTATCGGGCAACTAAAAGTTGCTGATGGCTTGCGCCATCTATCGGAATAAATATCAACTATTCTCGTTGATTTTTAATTATTCCAGAATTGGCCAAATACCCATTCTTGATTAATCAAGAAAAGCTTACCACGGACGCGTTTCGGGCCATTTGGCCAATTCTGGAATAATTGAAAATCAACGAGAATAGTTGATATTCATTCCGATAGATGGCGCAAGCCATCAGCAACTTTCAGTTGCACGATAAGGAGATGCCTTTTTCATAATTTATGCACCTTATCCCAGTACAATATCACATTTGTACTATTTTTTCATATTTCACAATATAAAACCCTTTTACTTACCCTATGTTTTAACGGTATTTTTTTAATTATTAATAAATGTAGTTTATTTTTTTCATAAAGAATTCCTTTTTATTAATTGAATCGAAAAATTAACATCATATATATACGGTTTTTTCAATTAAAATGGTCTAATATTTATATTTATAAATTACTTTTTTGAAACCGCTATGAACTATATATTCATATTGGAAACATAAAACGTGCGTTTCAGCTGCTAATAAAAATGCAAAAGGTAAATTTATATTTTTAATAGAAAGTTAATTAAAAGATTATTTACAGAGTACCAAACTATAAACATAATAAAATGATACTCTCTTAATAAAATAAAAAATACTTCGCTACAAAAATAATAAATTCTAAACGTTAACAACTTAGAAATCAAACGATAATCCCTAACGACAATTAACCTGAAGGAGAGTTATCAAAAAGAAAAATATTAGCTTTATTTGATTTATACAATTTTATAAGTTTCCAGACTATTTTATAAGCTGTCCTTTCGAGAACTGCAAGATGTGTAGTATAGATTTTACCTATTATATTTTACTATATTAATTCTTTATTAGCGATTTGGAATAATCATTTTTAACGAAAACTTGTAGTTTGCAATCTATTTTAGTTTTATACTATAATTTACAACTTTACAGCAATATGAATATACCTTTTTATTCTATACATCTATAGAAATTATAGAAGTGCCTGAAAGTTTATGAAATTAGAATTCATATAGGTAATATAGTTTACATTTTTATACTTTTCCTTTCAAAAGATAAACAAAAATCTAACAATAATAGTTTTACTTAATTAAAAGATAAAATTATAAAAAATATGAAACATAATATACTGTAAAAATCAAACCCAGCAAATATATATATTGTTATAAAATAAATAAAGCTTCTAGGGTTAAGTTTCTTGTTCAACTTTTATTTTCAAGCTTTCGGACTTGTCAATCCTTCTAGCCTAGAAATCGGTCCTGGCAACTTCCTAAGCATAAAGACCTGTTTGGTGAATTTGGCTGATTTTGTAATCCTCTTGTAGGATGATATAAAATCAAAGCCGACCCTATACTAATGAGGGCTAAATACTGTACCAATGGTATACAGGTTGAGTTTTGGTCTGAATCTTGACGAAACTGGCATTGTGACTCATTCTTTATCATCTATAGTAAAGGTGTTTACTAGAGTGATAAACAAATTACATCGTTCATATGCATAATTTGAAGGAGAGGTGTCTTTTCAGGTACATAATATTTTATATTATATTATATTTGAAATCTCGAGATATCGTTCAACCAGCACGCATCATCCACTATGCAAGTATATTTTCAAAAAATGTTTACACACAGAAATCATTAAAATATACAAGTATCAGAGTCATCAATCAACAATTCTGTCACCGTTTGCTTTTGGTTCAGTGGTAGAATGCTCGCCTGCCACGCGGGCGCCCCGGGTTCGATTCCCGGCCGATTAATTTTTTTTACAATTTTTAAAACTCATTTATATTATTAAAATATATGTGCTTTTTCTGTCTATGTACAGATTTATGGTCTATGTGCACAGGTATACAAGTATGTATACAAGTTATTTGTAAATTGAGTTGCAAATTTGCCCTTTCGCTCGCAAGTAGCGCCTCTAGCGGTAAAGATGGGAGGTAATATCAGCTGACCTAATGGACACGTAAAACGTGTTTTAACAGGACATAGAGAAAAATTTGGAATTGTATTGATTGATTTGTAGTCGATAAAAATAAATTGACAGGTTCTGGTTAAAAAAAAATAGTTGTTTTTTATTCAGAAAATGATGATGACAATATTGCTGTATCATATTTGATTATCAGATACAAAATTATATCCGGAAAAATTCCAAAAAGCAGAGACCACGGGTGAAGCCAGTTCATTTTTAGTATGCAGGAACAAATTTCTAACAGAAAAACATTCATTCGAGCAGAAGATACAAAGCCAGATCATCTCCTTATAAAAATATCGCTTCTCAGACACAAAGTTTGGAGCGGGACGTTTCACAAGAGTGACATCCACGGCGCCAATTTATAATTGTAACGAATAGTATTTGAATAAAAGCATTTAATCGGGTAAAACCCGGGCGTTGCCCGGGTCATTCGGCTAGTGTTTTATATTATTCACTCAATATATCAAAAGTATTTAAAATATGTAAATAATAATGTGTGTATATAAAAATAGCATTTATTATTAATTTTTTAACGTGATACACCTGTTGAAGGATTGACAAGTCCGAAAGCTTGCAAATAAAAGGTTATACAAGAAACTTAGCCTTGGAAATTTATTTATTTTATCTCTTCTCCTTTCTTATCTCCACTCAATCATATTAGGATATCAAGTTGTGACCCTTGATGGTGTCTGTTTGACAACCATCATGGCTGGGTGAAGTAGAATGCGTCTGCCTTTGTCATTAAGACTGGGAGCACTACTCAAGGGCAGGCCGACTTAGCTCCAAAAGAAATGTCCGCCTCTGACATGAGGAACAGACGCCATGTGCAGCCACTCCTAACATGGAGTACAAACTCATCCTGTATCCCTGGATTAGGAGCCCTTACAGGGTACTATCAGCCAGGCCAGCTGAGCCCAGGTTTTTTAGTGAGCTTGTTACTGCTCCCCCTCCTCCTTTTTGATCCGGGCTTGGGACCAGAAAAGGCGGAGTTTTATAATATAACATAATATTTTACAACTGAAATTTGATGTATATATTTATACTGTATAGATAGTATATATTTTTCGAATTATAAACTTAATATATGACAATATGTAATTTCAATTTGTTTTATTTATTAAAATGGATATATTTCAGAGGAATCAAGGAGCTTGATGATCGGTAAGTAATCGGAAACTTGCACATTTAATATTAAATATTATTAGTTAATGATATAATTTTATAAATGTCTAATAAGAAATAAAAGTGAAACAAAATATTATAGATAATATTTGATTTATTTTATTCGATGAAATTCTCTCTCTATATATAATATCTAAATAGATATTTAATAAAATATAAAAGCTATGAAATTCAATTATATATATTTGCACATCTTAAAATTCATATCTTTAGTTGTATATATACTAGCACATACACGAATAGTGGAAATTACCAATATATCATATAATGATGTACGTATATCAAAGATATTCTCTTTGCACTTTTTGAATATTTATTAAAAATTAATAAATTTGACCAATCATAACATTTCTGTCTTTAATTTTATATATATACCAAAGGAGGCACCTCTCCCTTTAAATATGCATCAGAACGATGTCGTTATTGCATCACCCTAGTAAAAGCCTTACTAGTGATGATAAAGAATGAGCCACAATATACCAGTTCTGACAATATTATACAAAAAGACAACCTGTACACCATTGTTTCGGTATTTGGCCCTCATCAGTACAGGGGCGGCTTTAATTTCAAAACATCCAACGAGAGGGGTCATGGAATCGGTCCAATTTACTAAACAGCTGTTTAACCTGGTGAAGTGGCAAGGACCGATTATCAGGCAAGATTACAATATAAAGTTCAGGGAAGATAATATTCATGTACTAAAAGAGAATTTTACTCTTCAAATGTGCATCAAAACTATATCATTATTCCGTCATACTAGTTGAAACCTTTACTATTGATTATAAAGAATAGGCGAGAGACATTACTAGTTTTGGAAAATTCTGAAAAAATGTCAATCTGTATACCAAAACATGAAAGGTTATATTATAGTATTAAATGTTATATTTTAACTGAAAAAATAACTGGTATACAGGTTATATATTGTCTAAATACTGGTTATATTTTGTCTAAATACAGGTTTTATTTTGCCTTAATACAGGTATTGTATTCAGCTTATATTGTGTCTGAATACAGGTCTGGTATACGTGTTATATTCTGTCTGAATACAGGTCTGGAATACAGGTTATATTTGGTCTGAATACAGGTCTGGTATACAGGTTATATTGTGTCTGAATACAGGTCTGGTATACAGGTTATATATAGTCTGAATACAGGTCTGTTATACAGGTTATATTTGGTCTGAATACAGGTCTGGTATAAAATATTTATATTGTGTCTGAATACAGGTCTGGTATAAAATATTTATATTGTGTCTGAATACAGGTCTGGTATACAGGTTATATTCTGTCTGAATACAGGTCTGGTATACAGGTTATATTCTGTCTGAATACAGGTCTGGTATAAAATATTTATATTGTGTCTGAATACAGGTCTGGTATAAAATATTTATATTGTGTCTGAATACAGGTCTGGTATACAGGTTATATTGTGTCTGAATACAGGTCTGGTATACAGGTTATATTCTGTCTGAATACAGGTCTGGTATACAGGTTATATTCTGTCTGAATACAGGTCTGGTATACAGGTTATATTTGGTCTGAATACAAAACTGGTATGCAGGTTATATTTTTTCTGAATTTGACAAATGCGTAATATGGTTTACCCCCGTTTTGATTTTGCCAATTTCACGCATACAATATAAAAAAAATTAAATGGATATTATAGAGAAAGGTTTTCCAAATCAGTATATGAATACCATTTTCATTAAAAAGTTATATTGTCTTGATATTATTCAACTCGAAAAATAATGATATATATATATACATAATGAGTAAAATATTTACATATTCAAAAGCCCAATTCTTGTTTTTTTCACAGCTGGTGGATATGGAGGTAACTATTTTATCTTCTTATAATTTGTATATATTTATTATTAGGTTAAAATGTATGTGCTCAAATTGCCACGCTTATCATTCATAAATTAAATTGCCATCTATCTTTAAAATTTAAAAAAATATTATATAGCAATCTGTTTCTTTTTTCACACATATCACCAAATATTATCATTTTTACATCTGTTATTATTCATAAAACTCGAAATTTCATAATTACAAGTTTTCTTAATAATATTTGAGTAAGCTCATAGATTGTTATTTTGACATGTGGATAATTAATAAGGACAAACTTCGGGATGACACAGAAATTTATCCAAAGAGAAGCAAGAACAAACTATGAATGATAAAAATAAGATAAGCAATGAGGGAAGATTTACAAAGTAGCAAAATATAAAGATAAAAAATATGATACTCTGTTAATAAAATAATAAATACAACAACAACAACAAAGCCTATATTTAGGGCCTCTCGCCCTATACAGGATTCGCCAGTCCAAAAGGGATGAGGAGAACACTGTGTGGCCTTTTTCCGGGATATAATCCTGTGGAATCCTAATAAATAATAAATACTTCGCTACAATATGATTTCATCGATATACCCGCGTCCATATTATATAGTTTTTCATTTTTACTTGTCAATATGTATTTTATAAATACAACGTTAACCACCCTATTTTTCTATGGAAGAAGAAACACAAGTCGGTATGAAGCGCCTATTTATAAGAGAACCTTTTGTTAACTTTCGGGAAAGAGATCATGTACGATCGTCCTCATTCAAAATAAGCTCTTCTTCCGACTTGTGTATTTTCTTCTATGCATATTATTGTTTCTATGATAAAATTGAGAAAAAGATTTAAAATTAAAAAAATATTTTCTCACAATAAGTTTATTTTTATTACAAAACGGCAACTTTCAAGTGATAATCGCTCTTCAACGGGCTTAATAAAACATCGACTATATCCTACAAGAAATATTTACAAAAACATAGACGCGCAGCGTGTATATTTACAACTAAAATATGTAAATAGAAATATTCCATAATATTGTTAAATTACATACCAATATAAAATTTCAGTTGAAAATATCCACGCTGCGCGCGTATGTTTTTGTAAATATTTCTTGTAAAAATAGTCAATGTTTTATTAAGCCCGTTGAAGAACGAATATCGCTTGAAAGTTAGCGTTTTGTAATAAAAAGAAACTCATTGTAAGAAAATATTTTGTAATTTTAAAATTATTGTTTCTATTTACATATCTATAAATCATTACTCATCATTATCAATACTCGTACATCATTACAATTCATCCTTTCATACTTCATCCTCAAGGATAGAAATAGTCGTTGATTCTCCTTAAAATAATTAAAATTACGATTTTTCGTTTTGTAAAAAAACATTTGCGGTAAAAATTGTTAAGTCGTTCTATAATCATAGCCGCATTATATTTTATTATTAGATATTCAAATGTCTATATGTATAAATTTTGTGCTATTCACATGACCTTATTGATGTATATAGTTGTTTATTTGTTTTGCATATTTTTATTTAAAAATTAATCTCATAATTTAGTCTATGAAAATAAAAATATTGGACTGGTGACCAAAAACAAACTGTAAATAGAGATGGCATAATGTTATATAGTTAGGATAATTGTTTTGTGAGGAGATATTATTAAATGTGATGTCTAATTAATTTTGATCGTAATTGAATAAAATATATAAAATGTAAATGTGTTTTAAATATTAATGACAAGCACTAAACACTTATTACTAGATTTCTAATATTAACATATATATTTGTATATTTTTCAGATCAAGTATATCAAAATGAACAAAAAGACGCGGAGGAAGTAAATGAGCAAGCCGGAGGACCTGCAGATAATATAAATTCCTTGAAAGGTTTTGGAAACGACGACATCGGTAATCCTCCTGGTGCTCCTAAAGCAGGAGAAAATGGTAATCCAGCATTCTTATATTGAAAATTTCCAATATTGGTAAACTTGTAACTAAATATGAAACATCCATGAGGATCTACTGATTCCAAAGGATAGGATAAACAACTATTAAATTTTATCAACTATTTTTTTTGGTCTTGAAGATAGAGGTTTTACCTAGCAGGCATTCATTGTTCTTTAAATCATAGAAATAAAAACAAATTGGATTTTGTGCCCCATATTGATGAGATTATTACTAAGACAAATAGAGCTAGTGGATACCTAATTGGATTAACCGGGAAAGCATGGGGACTGGACAGTAAAAGAAGAATAGAACTCTATAAGACACTGTTTCGAAGTTCACTAACTTATGGTTCCACGATCTGGTACAACTTTATACCCAAAAAAGTCAAAGATAAATTAAACTCTCTGCAGTACAAAATTTTGAAGCACAGTACACAGGTTTATAATTCAACATCTTCAAACTGTACTCATATTGTTGCTAGAACACCAAAGCTCACGGATTTTATTGAAACAAATTTACTAAAAATGAATATTGGATACAAAAAATCAGATCCAACTAAAGAAAAATGATATCTAATTTTATAAACCAGAAATTTGAGGAATACTATGGAGGTGCCAATGATAATTTCAAGGGATTCTTTGATACTTCAAGAATTCCTAACTATGTTCAACCCAACTTCTATAACGTTCAATTTTTTACTGGACATGGTGACTTCAACACATATTTGTTTAGAATTGGCAAAATTGGTTCACCTGCATGCACTTGTGGAAACGAACAACAAACCCCTGAACATCTTCTGATAGACTGTCCATTAACTTCTGATCTAAGGGAAGAAAACCAACTTTACCTGACTAATACAAAACAAGCTGCTTGCAATAAAGACCAATACATCAAGTTTAATAGATTCTGCAGGATGTATATTTTGAGGCGAAAGCGTTGACTGTACATATTTCAAGCTACTACTTATAATTGCTATATGTAAAATTTGACATTGAACGTTTAATTTTTATGTTCAATTGTATTAATTGTATATAATTTAAAATATACACGCAATTATCCAAATTGTGGATATGGCGTGTCTCTCCCAACTGTTAAATAAATAAATAAATTGTTCTTTAAATAAGATAGACTTTTCAGTCTGTAGAGTTTTCATTTTTTCGTTTTTTTTTCGAAACAATTCTTTTGTTCTGGTCTAGAATATATTAAAATAACCTTTATGTAAAGGTGTGAAATTTTTTTAAAACATATTTTTAATGTCTTTCCATAAAGTTTATCTTTCATTTATTTTTCGAGACGAGGACAGAAAAATTCCATCGAAACCTCGAAAAAAATGAAAACTCTACTAACAGAAGTGTCTCTTATTTGAATGACATTACTATATTTTGTATCTTCCAATATTTATACCAGTAATTACCATTTTTTTTCTTTCAAGTTGTTTCATCATTATAGAAACTATTCTCGAAGCTTTAAGTCCTTGGAAAGCATAGGATATTGATCTGGTCGAAATATTGGCGTCATATAAAAATACATAATAACTTGTAATATTTATATAAAAAATATTTATAGACTTTTATATTTATAAAATGAAAGGATTTAAAAGCACGAATATTTCTTTTAAACATAATACAAACTTCTACTGCCCTTAATGCGATGAATAAATATATTGGGAGGGCTTGGCTCATCAGTGGTGAACCCTCTCAGCGGTTTCGTTAATTTAATCTACCAGACCGCTTCTCAGAGCTCTAATACTGTATTGGACGATTCTGCTTATATACGCAGCACTGAAGGATGGAATCTCAGAAATGGTTTTCAAGAGAACTATGGACATAACCATATAGGACTTTTATATTTAATTGAAAAGGCATATATTGGATCAAAATATATTTTATTTACCAATATTTTAGTTGGCTAACGCCAACCTTTTTCAAGGTATTATAACACATTAATGTCCATAAAGATATATTTATGTACACGTGTTACTCAATTTTCAAAACTTAATATTTATTAATAAGTTTTTTTCATTAATGCCTATTGTGTTTATATTATAGCTGAAGGAAATGCTGGTGTTGGTAAGTAATTTTGTTATAGGGAGGTTACTAAGACCTATGCATAATATTATTTGAATATTGAAATATAAAAGCGGTTTTGTCGCTCATATAGTATTACCTTTAGAATTTGATAAAATAATTATTATTTTATATAATTCAAATATTTAAAATAGTTTTTGATCTATGATTTTAAGAGAGGTGTCAATTATTAGATAGATTTGAATAGAATTTAATTCAATTTGAAAAACCTTATTTAGTATATTTATAAATATAATTTTTATTATATAAATCATATTTTTCTTGAAAATAAAGATAGTTCGGTCAGTAAATCTTTTTATTACCTCTAAGTTTTGACAAAAATATTTTGTCTTCGTCATGAGCAAACAAAAATTAGAACATTTAGCAAGGCGTTAAAAATCCTTCTAAGGTTCCAAGGGCGTTCTCACGCGATATTTAAAATTTTGTACAACATCTAAAGCACGAGTCAAAACGTCGAGGTAATAAAAAGATTTACTGGCCGAAATATCTTTATTTTCAAGAACTATGAATGCTGGCGAGGAAGCCTCTATTTTTATGATAATTCATATTTTGTTATCAATGTTTAAAAAATATATATACGAAACCTTTTTCTTAAAAATAGGGGATGAAATATATTTATTGATAATGATGAAAGGTAAAATTTATCTATTTTATAGCGAATTGGCTCTTTTCAATATAACATTCAGGATGGAAAATTATTAGAATCCTTTGTTTACCTTTAACGTAAAAATGCAACTGTATAGAATTTTTTTAAAAAACTTGTTTCTCTGTTATATAGGATTAAATTTTGGCTTGGGTAAGTATTAAAAAAAATTAAAGTGTGTATAAAATATATTATTAATTAATGCTTTATATACAGTATAAGACTTAGTAATACTTATTTTTAATTATTAATTTTTTATGTGTTGTCTACAAGTTTGAATCTTTTAAAATTGTATAAATAAATTGTATTTTCATGTTAAATATATATATATACTCATTCACAAAACTAAAGGGAGGTGTAAAGTCTCTGATGTCGTCTGTTTTTTGAAGGAGACGAAGTCAATTTTTTTCATACTTGGTTATCTCATGTGTCATCAATAAAATTCACTGAAATATCTTTCAGAGTTATCGTCCCGATATACATGCTAAAAGGTACAAATTCTTTATGTTTTGTCCATGATTGTATATACACTTGGTTATCTCATGTATCTTCAATTAAGGTCACTGTAATATCTTTCAGAGTAATTTTCTGAATCCAGATATCCATGCTAAAAGGTACAACTTCCTTAAGTTTTGTCTATGAGTGTATATACACTTGGCTATATCGTGTGTCTTTGATAAAGGTCACACTAATATCTTTCAGTGTTATTGTCTAAATCCTGATATATATTCTAAAAGGTACAACTTCCTTGAGTTTTGTCCATGAGTGTATATACACTTGGTTATCTGGTGTGTCTTTAATAAAGGTCACTGTGATATCTTTCAGAGTTATTGTCTGAATCGCGATATACATGCTAAATAGTATGAAGATTTGGTAGATTGAATCGGAGAGCTAAACATCATTTACATCTTGATTTGGTATAGGTTTCATAGAATCAAACAAAATTTCAAAAATATACAGAATATAAATTGATAATTTATAAATATATTTAAATAAGTAATGTAAAATAAATATAAATATATTCTAATGAGTTTTTATTTAAAATATACACACTCATGAACAAAAGTTAAGAAAGTTATATATTTACAATTTACCTTCAATTTACATTTATTATCCAATCTCATATTGAACAATGATATTTTTATAGAATATTCTTGAAAATCTTCAGAGTTAATTTATTTATAATACCCTTCTAAAGTAAAATATCAATTATTTATATTTCATTATTATATATATGAATTATCTAACAAAGTTAATATCAATTTCACAAGCAAATTACAAGACTCAATACAATAGAAAATAATGACTCAATACATTTATTGTTAGAATGTCCAATCTTTTAGAGCTTGCAGAAGTAATCATTTTCATCTCATTGATTTAGCCTGTTCCCTGATATTTGGATAACCTAATTTCTTGATAAATCAAGAAAAGCCATCTACGAATCCGTTTAGCGCTGTTGGCGCTCGTCAGTGTGGAGTAGGCTGTACCACTGCGACCAAAAATATTTTTTGGTCTCAAAGGCCTCTTGAGAAACCATGAAATGGGTATTTAAGGGCAAACTTGCATAAATACGCTTAACACTATATATACTTTTAATTGAACATCCAACTATCAATTATTTTTCAAAGAATATAATACAAAGTTATATTCAATTAAAAAGGTATATATTGGATCAAAAAATAATTTATTTTAACAATATTTCAGTTGGCTGAACGTCAACCTTTATCAAGGTGTTATAACATATTTAATGTGTGTCAACAACAAACTCAGCGCCACATATAACGTCAACAGAATTAAGTTTAAAAAATATTTTGTTATATTCAATGGGTAGGAAAAAAATTGATAAATATATATTTATATTATGGACAAAATAAATGTATATATAAATTTATTTCCTCCCCATTGAATATAACAAAATATATTTTAAAACTTAATTCTGTTGACGTTATATGTGGCGCTGAGTTTGTTGTTGACACATATTATATATGTTATAATACCTTGATAAAGGTTGGCGTTAAACCAACTGATATATTGGTAAAATAAATTATTTTTTGATCCAATAAATGCCTTTTTAATTAAATATTTATTTATGGATTGCTTTATTTTCAAAACATATTTATATTATGTATAAAAACATATATATATATACAGTATTATTCTGAACTATATCCCCACGTCTATGTTCTAGGTGGAAATCTCGATATTAGTGAGTATAATTCATTATATAGAAAACAAAT
>CP092874.1:2075127-2095172 GCA_030710605.1 Cordylochernes scorpioides
GAAGCATGACCTCTGGCGGTCCATTTAGCAGAGTATTTGAATCTATGAAATATAACCCTAAATAATATAATATTTTAAAATAACATATATGTTTATGAATTATAATGTTTTGTTATTGGAATGATAAAGGATTGGAAGTGTATGGTGAAAATGTAAATTTAGTTATTTACTTATCAAGTAGCTTTTATTTTCAATTACTTGAAAAGAATTACACATTAAATATTTTTTTTACAGTAATATAGAATTAATAAAATGAATTCTCTATATTCGTGAATTAAAAATTAAGAAGGTTAACTATACATATTTACAACAATATTCAAAGTGGTATATTTCAAATTTATGGTCAAAAATGTAAAAAAGTCAATGATGAAAATAATATACATGTTTTTAAAAAATAAAATACTTGCATTTTAGATTATATAATATACTTACCGAACATGTATTGCCCTGGAAAAAAATAATTATTTTTAATTTTAATAATAAAATAAAACGTCCAAAAAGGAGTATCTTTTAATTAAACCTTTTTCGAGCTTTCGGGATAACGCCCTTCTACAGAAAAATTGATACAAAATGAAACTTAACTATGCTATGGTAAGTTATATTTAACACTTGAGCAAATTTGGTATTTAAAATAGGTAAATTAGAAACAAATAGTGTCTATGAACTCGGGTTTAGTATAATATTATGGTAAATTTCCGAAATGGAAATATTATAAACTTATTATTAATATTATTTGTTAAATACAAGTATTTGTATCTCTTTCGTCTTCCCGAAAATAATATGCCTTTATAAAAATGCAAGAAATGCAGAAAGGTGATACAACAATAAAAATAATAGAATTTTGTGATGTGATGGTTTCCACACCAATAATAAAGTTTGAAAATTACTTCTAGTTGATAAAATAAAAAATCATAAAACCATGTGAATGGTATTTGTATACGCAAGTTCTGTGATAAATAAACATTAAAAGACACCCTAATCTTATGAATATAAAATCTTATAAAAATTATAATACCATATACAAATAATATAATCTAATTCAGATTAGTCAAATATAAACATGATACTTTAGAGCGCCACTGTTGTTATAAGGATATTAGAACTATTTATGCAACTTCATATATATATTTATTTATATATGTGAAGCATATTTAGATAATAAATAGACATATGAATTCAATTTTGTACTATTTTCACATTTTTTGCTGTTCTCACGCCCTTCTGTCCTTACACCTGTTTCATAGTTTTTCAAGATGACCCAAAGACCAAATATTTTGGTCGTTAAGGTACAGATGCACCACGTTGACGAGGGCCAACAGCCCGAAACGCGTACGTGGTTAGCTTTTCTTGATTAATAAAGAGACGATGTTTGGCCAATTCTGGAATAATTAAAAATCAACGATTAGTTGATATTTATTCTGATAGATGGCGCAAGCCATCAGCAACTATTAGTTGAACGATCAAAATATCTCCTTTTTTTCACATAAACAAATGTTTACAAATGTTGTTTGTGTAGTGTAGACTATAATTTGTGGTAGAAGTATAAGAATTACTTTATATATTATTATCTTATAATTTGTGCGTTGCACCAGAAATTTCGATTTATACCGTATCATGTTTATTATCATATGACAGCGAAACTCTGCCTTTGCCGGTCCCAAGCCCGGATGAAAAAGGAGGAGTGGGAGCAGTAACAAGCTCACTAAAAAACCTGGGCTCAGCTGGCCCGGCTGATAGTACCCTGTAAGGGCTCCTAATCCAGGGATACAGGATGAGCAGCGTTTGTACTCCATGTTAGGAGCATCTGCACATGGCGTCTGTTCCTCATGTCAGAGGCGGCCATTTCTTTTGGAGATAAGTCGGCCTGCCACTGAGTAGTGCTCCCAGTCTTAATGGCAAAGGCAGACGCATTCTACTTCACCCAGTCATGATGGTTGTCAAACAGACACCATCAAAGGTCACAACTTGATACCCGAATATGATTGAGTGGAGATAAGAAAAAAAAGAAGAAGAAGATATGAACGAGACTCTAATCTGGGTCAAATTATCAGATAATTTGGTTAAATAGTTTATAAACGTATAGTGAATAAACCTACATATATGTTTTCCATTATTTAGATCGTTTTCAAAAGAATATTCTAGAAACTCCATTTAGACACTTTATACATCTTCGAATAAATATATAATACAATTTTAATGGGAAAATTTAATGTCTAATATTCTAAAACAATTTACTATAACCAATTTATGAGTAACATCTTGACCGAAAGGAATATAGCAAATCCAAAATATTTTCAAAATGGTCAATCTGTGCTGAAAAGTAAAATATATATTTGCCAATATTTAGAAAGAAAAAAATATATAAATACTTACCATTAGGATTATTTCCCATTGCTAAAAGTGAACATATATATAAGATGAGTATATGAAAGAGAGTTACTACATATATTTATAATTAATAAAAGGCATATTGGATTTTAAAAAATATATTTATTTGCTAAAATATTTTGGTTGGCTGAACATAAACCTTTATCAAGGCATAAAAAATAAGGATTGGCGTTCAGCCAATCGAAATATTGGCAAAAAAAAACATTTTTCAAATCCAAAATATGCCAATATTTTGTATATGTATATATATGGGTAATTTGATTTTAAAAAATTATATTCAAAATAAAGTAGGCATATCCTGAACTCAACCACATGTGCTTTTTAGATGACAGAGCGCCATCTAGTGGAGAAAAAATAAACTAAAAGTTTATTTAACTTGCTCCGTGATATTTGGCCAACCCAATTTTTTAATAAATCAAGAAAAGCTATCCACGAACGCGTTTCGCGCTGTTGGCGCTCGTCAGTGTGGAGTAGGCTGTATCACTGCGACCAAAAATATTTTTGGTCCCAGAGGCTTCTTGAGAAACCAAGAAATGGGTAAAAAGCACATGTGCTTGTGGTCAGAATATGACTTCTTTATTTTTAATATCAACACCTGACTTACTTATCTTTTATTTTCTCCTATTGATTTTTCATAAATATATATAAGTAATATATATAAATATTGATATTTGAAGGTAATATATTACAAAAAAAAAAGTAAACCAGATAATAAAATAATCAAATTATAATTGAGCATTGCATTTACTATTTAACTCAATTAGCCATGCCTAATGCTGCGTTTGCAAGTAGAATGAAAAATAACTTTATACATATATCAAGCAATATATGGAGACGTCCAAACTTTCTAATAAACGAATACTAAGCTTATAAGAATTCGTTTCATTATCAATAATACTGGGTGGTATTTAAAGACTAAAAATGATTTTTCATGACCCTAAAACGTTGTTTAGTTATTTTATTCTGTGTAGAATTAGTAAATTACGTTTATTTTAACGGCAGATTCCAATAGAGTTATATAATAGGCTGTCTTGTTTCTTTGGAAGTAAAAGCCTTAGAATTATATCGTCATCTAAAATCAGGATATGTTGAAAATATCATTTTACAGACAGGGATTTTCTTTTGGAAAAATATTTGGTCAAATGTCAAACAAGAGAACAGAACAAGAAATGACTATCTCTTTGTGGAAAGGCATCGAAGAAATATCGCACTTTTCATTTATTTTCTGAAATTTCAAGAATTCCTTTTTTTTATTGCATATAAATATTTTTCAGAACAAGAAATAATTGCAACTTGATATCCTAATATGATTGAGTTGAGATAAGAAAGAAGAAGATAACACACATTTTATGTTAAAATATAATATGAAATATCAATTGGAATTATTCTATAATTTTTAATGAAATGTATAAATCATTTAAACAAATTGGTCATATGTTTATAATGAAAATATGATTCATAAATACAATCAAGATATTTGAAATAAAAAGTTTAAACTATTTGTTCATAAGAAAATTAAGAAGAATTTCTACACTTATGCAAACAATATTTATAATTATCTTACTTACAATAACCCGATGCTGCTAACACATCATCGAAAAAATCTGCACAAAATAAAATTCAATAAATAGAGAGAAAAAACTATTCTATATTGTTGCATCATGGCTAATGAACCTAATTTATTTTAATTTGTAATAGTATTTGTCCTATATTTTAAATTCAAATTTATATTTTATATTTATTTATTTTATTAAACAGAATATATGTATTATAAAATCACAATTTTTATTTTGGTACATTCTGTGACTTCACTGCTCTCTTTGATGTTAGAAATAAATACATTATTCTGGAGGCTACTTAAAGTAGAGTTATCTCATTATTCTCTTATATAAATTTGTAGGATGGTTGAAACACGCTCTGGTAAGATGCAAGTCCCAGCACAGGAGAGAATCAAGGCTGAAGAGTCTGCCAAGCCGCAACCTCGTGCAACAATATTAAATATTCCAAAGTCTAGTGTTTTTTTTATTATATACTTTTTACCTTTTCAAATATAAGGCTCTAAATGGAGACCTTCTTTTTCAAAATTCTGACAATTGAGGCTAAGTTAAAAAATATATTTAAATTCAATATTTTGTAACCTATTTAGAGATTGTTAAAAAATAGTCTCTAGTATTTCTATATTAGTTTCTTCTATCCACGATTGTATTTGACTAACATGTGTGTTATTAGTCTTGCTAGAAATAGGTTTAAGTTTTAGGTTTAATATTATTTGAGTTTACTTTTTAAATAATATATATCCATACATACATTGGTTCAATGGTCATAGACCTTTCTTTTTTTGAACATATTAATAGATCATATTTTCCTATTTTGTACAGATTTGAACAGATGTACATAATATGAGAGATGATTATGAAGTTAAAACAATATTATAATCTTTTTGTCAAAACGTTTAGATAATAAAAAGATTTACTAGCCGAAGGATCTCTAATTTTAAGAACTATGAATACCGGCCAGGCAAACCTCTAATTTTACGACAACAATATTAATACAACATACACCTATGTTTTTATATGATATAATGCGGCCTATGATTGTAGAACGACATTTGAAAATATCCAGCATGTGTTTCTTTTGAACGAAAAAATCGAAATCTATTTTAAGCAGAAATAACGATTATTTCTAACCTTAGGGATGAAGTATTAAAGAATGAATTGTGAAGAGTAATGATAAACGGAAAATTAAAGTGTCCACGGATGGGAATTGTCACTGGACACTTTATTTTTCCGTTTATAATTACCCTTCACAATTCATCCTGTCATACTTCATCCCTAAGGTTAGAAATAATCGTTATTTCTCCTTAAAATAGATTTCGATTTTTCGTTCAAAAGAAACACATGCTGGATATTTTCAAATATCGTTCTACAATCATAGGCCGCATTATATCGTATAAAAACATAGGTGTATGTTGTATTAATATTGTTGTCGTAAATTAGAGGTTTGCCTGGCCGGTATTCATAGTTCTTAAAATTAGAGATCCTTCGGCTAGTAAATATTTTTATTATCTCGCCGTTTTAACAAAAATATTATAATATTGTTGTAGCTTAAATTTTCATAATCATTTCTCATTCTATGTTCATCTTTCAAGTCTGTACAAAATAGGAAAATATGTTCTATTAATCTGTTCAAAATATAAAAGGTCTCTCGTGATATTTAGTATAGCCATTGAACCAATGTATGTATTGATATATATTATTTAAAAGTGAACTCAAATAGTATTAAACCTAAAATTTGAACCTAATTCTAGCAAGAATAATAACACATTTGGTAGTCAAATACAATCGTTGATAGAAAACTGATATAGAAATACTAGAGACTCTTTTTTAATAATCTCTAAATAGGTACAAAATATTGAATTTAAAAATATGTTTAAACTTATCCATAATTGGCAGAATTTAGACCATAAAAATCTCCATTTAGATCCTTATATATATATAGAGCCTAAACCTGGTTAAAAATCAACTTCGCGACTCATACCTGGATATATGTATATTTCTGTTGAATCCTTTACATTTGAATTATTCAATTAATATGAGAGCTAAGTTGGTAAGGTGATAAGTAGAGTATCTCCAATGACGAATATTAATTTATAAACGATATATATTACAATAAATCACAAAATTCTCTATTTTTATATTATTCTCTTTGTATTTACTTTATATTATTCTTTTTGTATTATTCTCTATTACATATAAAACTAACACCAAATACTGTCATTACTACTATAAAAATTTATTAGAGCCTAAGTTTCCAGTAGTGAACTCTTCTATTGTTTTTCATCGCAATCTAAGTACAGTGGTAATTTTGTTTTACTTTTGAAAGAAAATATCCGTTCTCACAATATTTTTTTCGTTTCGTTCATATAGACATCTAGGTATTGCTTTATGTTTTAATATTAGTTTTTCACTGGTTACTAAGAATCTAAAGTGTTATATTGTATATACAGAAATAAGTCAACTAGGTTTATCAATACTTAGTTTGTTATGTATATGGTTAACTGCATTTTATATGTGTAACAACTGTTTAAAAACAAGATAGTTATATTCTAGGAAAGAATTAGATTTCTTATAGTATACAGAGGGAACTATGAGTATTGTAAGTGTAGATGAAAACACATAGGAACGACTTCCGAGAAGAATATTACAATACTGTTATTTTGAAAGTAATGTGGGGGATCCCATCATATATTCAAATTATTCTATAAGCATTTTATAATCATTGAACTGAGAGCGGTTCAAATTGATCCTGTCTTTGTCTGGAGGAGGACTCTCTCAAGATGTAAGAGCCTATCTTCCTGAGAACAGCCTTTTAATATTTTTATCACCAAATTATAAATAATCACATTCAGCTTTATTTAATTTATCTTTGATTTATTGTAACAATTAACTAAGAATGTCGATAAAATAAATTTAAATTGTCAAATTATTCAATATATTTTGATTATTTATTTTAAATAGTGAATATATAGGTAGGAAAAGAAGTAATTTTTAAAGAGGTCAAACAGTCAAGATTATATACATATATATAATAAATATAAAACAATTATAATCGATACTATATTTATATGAAAAATAGACACTTCGGCCAGTTAGAGTTTTTTATTTTCTCAACGTTTCGTCAAAAATCTTTTGTCTTCGTCAGGATAAGTAAATAAAATAAAACTATAACTATAAATAAAATAAAAAACTCCAATTGGCCGAAGTGTCTATTTTGCATATAACTATGAATGCCGACCAGGCAACCTCTATCTTTATGATAATATATATTATGATTTATAAATGCTTTTTGGCTATATAATATTATCACACTATTTTAAAGAATAACAAATTAAAAGTTTGTTTATATTGTCAAATGAGAGTAATTTAAAATTAATTAAAATAATTTATTTTAGTTAATAGGTTTACCTCTTCCTTGAATTCCATCACCTAAAAGACATATCAAATGGTCATTTTTGAGATTTTTCATATTTAACACAATTTATTTTTATAATTTGAGAGAGTAATTAGCTATTAAAAGGAAAGTGGTAATTAATATATGTCAATATATTCAAGTTTTAAACTAATTTATATAATGTTCCAAGCTATATTTAAGGGAAAAGAAGAGCGCCCAGAAAACATGAAAAAATAAATGTTTGGCGAAAAAAAAACCGTTGAGATATTTGTTGAAAGATAAAGATTCAGCATCATTAATTCTTAGAGATTTGGAGGTAGTAGGGCTAAGGGCCACAATAATATTTTTAAAAAATCGATATGCCAATTATCTGCAGGAATATTTTGCCATATTAAAACATATCTTTAATATAATTTATTTATCCCATAAAATATTCATTCATTATTTTGATTTGTTAACTCTGGATTTCAACATAGAATATAATAGATCTGTAAATTCAATTATAGGCAAAATGTATACAAATAAATATGTATATTTACTTTTTTTCTCTCCTCATATCTACTAATATATATATACATATTTAATTAAAAAGGCATATATTGGATCAAAAAATCATTTATTTTACTAATATTCCAGTTGGCTGAACGCCAACCTTTTTCAAGGTATTATAACAGGTTGGCGTTCAGCCAACTGAAATATTGGTAAAATGAATGATATTTTTATCAATGCCTTTTTAATTAAATATATATTTATGGATTGCTCTTATTTCAATATATATATATATATAATTATTTATGAAGGTTATTTTGTTTGGAATTTAATCAGAATATTTTAATACCAAATTGTTTATATATGAAAGGAAAGAAAGTACCCTATGTGAGTTTCTATACCACTTTTTGAGAGTTCTTATTATATTAAAATTTAAGGAAGTTACTTAACTTATTAATATATAAAAAGGAATTAATCATATACCGTCTATATATAATAAATATATATAAAAAAATATGTATTTTTCTTATTTTGGAGAGAAATTTTAAGAAAAATGTATAATTAAAGAATAATAAATCATATAATAGTCACCAGTTGTATTGTTATCTCCATCTGAAACAATAATGCGCAACGTTTAATATATCATTAATAATTTTTAGTTATTTTAATCAATTAATAGAATATATATAAAATTATAGAATATTGGTTTCTCCATAATAAGCCAATTTTATTAGCAAAAGGCGCCTGTGATATGTATTTCAAACTAATATCTATTAATGGACAAAAGGATGTTGTACCTTTTAGCATGGATATCGGGATTCATAAAATAACTCTGAAAGATATTATAGTGAACTTTATTGAAGACAAATGAGATAACCAAGTGTATATAAATATATTACAGTGACCTTTATTGAAGACACACAAGATTACAAAGTGTTAACAACCTCTGTCTCCATCAAAAAAATACGGTCGACATTATCAAAGATATTCCATTTTCTTAAGTTTTGTTCATGAGTATAATCTAATTCTTTTTTTTTTGGGGGGGGGGGGGGGGGGGGGGGAAATATAAATATTATGGTAATATTTACCAGTTGTGTTGTCCATTTGATCTGAAAAAACATTGATTATTTGACCATTTGATTTAGAATATCATAAATTAAATAATTACCTAAATGAAAAATTATATATACATATAACAAATTGTTTAAGAACTAAGGAAATATCATCCTTTTTTTATAGCGATAAGGCCAATATTTTGACCTTATAACTGATACAAAGGAAATTTTTGGTAGTTGTGCAATTTAGCATGGATATCGGGATTTAGACAATAACTCTGAAAGATATTACAGTGATCTTTATCAAAGATACACGAGATACACAAAGGTAAAAACCTGCCTCTCTCAACATTTAGTTGCACGATAAGGAAATGCCTTTTTTATAATTTATGCACCTTATTCAAGTACAATATCATACTTGTATTATTTTTTAACATTGTGTCGCGGTCTCACGCAATTCTGTCCTTAACTACCCATTTCATGATTTTTCAGGATGCCTGAATGACCAGTTTTTTGGTCGTTGAGGTACAGCTTGCACCACGCTGATGAGGGCCAACAGCCCGAAATGTGTCCGTGGTTAGCTTTTCTTGCTTAATAAAGAATAGGTATTTGGCCAATTCTGGAATCATTAAAAATCAACGAAAATAGTTGATATTTATTCCGATAGATGGCGTAAGCCATCAGCAACTTTCAGTTGCAGGATAAGGAGATGCCTTTTTCATAAAATTGCCTCTGTCTCATTAAAAAATCAGACAACCGACGACATTAAAATATGAAAATTCCTTAAATTTTTTACACGAGTGTTCCTAAAAAACGATTATAAATAAACTTTGATTTTTGAAGACCTATTGTCATATTGATATTTCATTTCAAGTTATTATAAAATATATTGATTTGACAGCTCAGAAGTTTCAAATTACCAATGCTCCTCTCACACAAACACAGATAAAAATTTAAACTGTTTATATATGACCTAATATATATAGCTTTCTTTTATATTATATATATTATATTATATACTCAACCCATAGTGTATTATGACAATATCCAAAGTACAACAACAACAACAAAAAGCCTTTATTCAGGGTCACTGACCCTATACAGGATTCACCAGAGGTATGCATAAGAACAAAGCAGTGAGACAAAGGAAATAAAGATATATACAGAAGAAAAAGAAAAAAAAAAACAAGAAAGAGAAAGAGGGAAGCAAGAAAAACAACACAAAAAGAGTAGCAGTAAGAAAGTGAGGAGTGAGTGTCAGAATATCCAAAGTAAATACCAAAGACCTTTAATAGAATCTATGATAACCAAACAGTAAAAAAGAATAAATAAATGCATTGAAATATCAGAAACATACGAAACAATATAGACAAACACTATTCCATAGATTTAGGCACTCTTCTATATATGACACAATGGTTCACGAATTTATTCAATTTAATTTGAAGTCTCGAGATATCGTTCAACCAGCACGTATCTTTTTAAAAAAGTTGTTTTCACACAGATTTAATGTAATATATTATTATCTCAATATATAATAAGTATTTGAAAATATGTAAATAATAATGTGTACATAAAGATAGCATTTATTATTAATTTGTTATGTTATAATCCTGTTGATATAATCCTTGTCTGAAAACTTGAAAATAAAATTTACACAAGAAACTTAACTCTTGAAGCTTTATTTATTTTATAATATTATATATACCATCATATTCAGAATTTAGAACTTACCGAATGACCTTCCATCGATGGGAATACTATAATCTGGAATATCAAACACATATTCTTATTCAAAAACATAAAAAAATCTAATAGAAATAAATAATCATTCCAATGTCATCATAGGGGTCGATGGGAGGATGGTCTAAACCGTTGGTTTTTGACCGCTGAGACCCGGGTTCGATTCCCGTATTGGGCACTTTTTTCTGTTAAAAAAAAAAGCTCTAATGCCCCCAGATTCTTGCCAATGTTCAACCCCACCAGCGAATGCAAGTAACCAAACGGGGCTCTAGCACATTTGTAAGTGCAAAGTCGAACTGCTTTTTCACATGTGTAGACATGTGGTGCACTTACAGTAAAACAGTCGCCTACTTCTACCCACCATGATTAAAGTGGCCTGTACCACGTGTACTAGGGATAAGCAAAATAAATGTGTTCATCATCAAATGGACATCAATTTAGTTACCATATGAATAGAATGATTGTAAAAAACAATATATATTAATATAGGAATACTCATTCTATGAATATTAATAGCGAAACCAATATATATAGGTTCTGTATATATAATAAACACTTATATAAGCAGAATCGTCCAATACAGTATTAGAGCTCTAAAAAGCGGTCTGGTAGAATAAATTGGTGAGAACACTGGGAGGGTTCACCACTAATGAGCGAAGCTCTCCCAATATATTTTTCTCTGCAGTAAGAAAAGTAGAATTTTGTTTTGTGTATAAAAAAAACATTCGTTCCATAATATTTTTGTGCCCTATATCTAAACAACGACAAAATAAGTATATATTTAATTGAAAATCGTACCTGTTCTTATATATATAAGTTTCAAAATGTGTGTAAAAATTGTTTCTAGTTTTAGAGAGTGAGAGAGAGAGAGAGAGAGAGAGAATGACTATTCTTTGAATTCATATTTTAGAGAAAATTTATACAAGAATATACCACTTGAAATCGATTTAGGATTCTATATTTATAATAAACATCAGCATCAAGCAAAAATATTTATTCATATTTGACCAGTTGAGAATACTTATTATTTCCATCATCGTAAAAATATGGTTTTGGATATGTTCATACATAAAAGATTCTCTCAATGAAAATATTTATCTGTATTTATAATAGATTAATATATATCAACTCAAATATATTCTTAAATATCCATATATTTATAATATGAAACTTACCGATTTGCTTTTCATCCATGGGAATATTATTATCTGAAATTAAAATATATAATTCTTTTATTCCACATTATAAATAAAAAAATATAATAGAAATAATTATTAATTTCAATGTTTATTTTTCATGAGTTCATCATCAAAAAAGAAAAATACATATTATATGCAGCTTCAATCAATAATATTATAAGCATAATAAGAAACTTACCAGCTTTTGTTTCTTTTTTGGGTTCAGCTGAAATACATATATCAAATTTATATATTTTATTATTATCCACCAATAGGTTTATGAATATAAATTTATAACCATTTATGTAATATATCTATTCATATGTTCCTTCATAATTTTTAAAATACTTTAAAATAGAATTATTATTAAATCTAATATTAATTGATTGCCAATTTTCAACGATTTCATTGATACCTTAGAAATGCATATATAGGTTGTGTAGGTTCTATAATATTTATTTATAAATACACTTCTAAACTATATATATAAATATATAATATATTTGTTTCCTTAGATTCCAAGTCTATCAAAATCAAACTTCATAGAATATTTATGTTAGTATGTTATAAATGAATATATTATTTTTTAAAATCAAAATTGAAACACTAAGGTCTATAATCTTCATTATTTCAATCAAATATATTCAAACAGAAGTATTTTGTTCACCTTCAACATTGCTAGGTGCTGAAAACATATATATATATATATATATACCGTTATTCAAACTCTTTTAAATAATAAAACTCTATATATGATTACATTATATATACTACTAGATGGGTGACCCGGGCTTCGCCCCGGGATTGACCCGTGTGCATATCTACCCGAGTGATATATATTTAGATAAGATTATTTTTTTATAATTGTATGTTATTAGCATTATCTATTTGTTTGTATCAGCATGATTTAATCTAATCTTTGATAGAGGGCGCTGTTCATGAGCTAAGTAGAATAATTTGAATATATAGTTTTAATAATTGATTTATATATTTTTTAAAATAGCCAATCGTCTTCCCCATATTTCTTTACCTATGTATGGAATTTTGGTTTGAATTAGTGAACTACTGCGAATTTGTATACCGAACATACAAACAAACAAATATACAAACAAACAAACATACAAACATTGATTTTATATATATATAGATATGTAATCTGAATGATATTTTCTCAAACTTATTTATTCATTGATTTTAAATTATTCATTTTAAATATATTTAAATTGATAATTCTATATGAATTTGGTCTTACTATGGGAAATACTACATGAGAAAAAAAGAATGTATATATTATTTATAAATAGGAAATTCTAGTTGAATGAATCAACTTAACGGAAAGCTAATCGCCTATTTCGAAGTCCAATTAGGAATATTTTATGTTATGTAAAAAAAATATGCATATATTTTAGATAGATAATAAACATGAGGAATATATTCATAAAATATTTTTTATTTAATATTAAATATTCTAACGCTTTAACACTTAAAATCAATACAAGCTTCTATTTATATATAATAATCATCAACACAACAAGTAAAAATATTTGTTGATAAATGACCAGTCGCAAAGGTTTTTTCTATATAGATAATTACATTGGTAAGTATAGAAATTATAAACTCATAATCAATAGATAAAATAATAAATTTGGTTATTAACAATGAATAATAATTATTTAATTATCTATTGTGAATAAATATACAATCAACACCTTAGATAAATATTTAAAATGATTACAAAAGAAGGATTCTTTTTAGATTCCTCCAAGCGATGTGGAAGTTCGAAACAGAATTTTCACAACTTCGTTTTGAGAATGTTTGTTGAGTTGCTATGAGGAATTCTGTAATAATACATAACTTGAATAAAGATAATTTTATTTTTATATGAGAGAAATAAAATTTCAAATTATTAGAAATGTTCGCTCCTTTTATTCCAGCTATTTCTAATTTATGCATTTTATTGAAGTTGCGGTAAGTTATGTACAATTAATTATAAACTCTATCATTATGAATGCTTAGGAAAATGGTCAAACACCGAAAATTCTATCGATGAAATTATTTAACTATATTTATAATGCATAAATATATCATTTTAAATATTCTTAAAAATCAAAATTCATTCAAAATATGAAACTTACGGATTGGCTTTTCACCCATGGGTTTATCATTATCTGAAATTTAAAAATATAATTCTTATTCCACATAATAAAAAGAAATATATAATAGAAAATATATTCATTTCAATGTTTTATCATTGGTTAATCATCAAGAGAGCAAATATACATATTATATACATAATAAGAAACTTACCAGCTTTTGTCTCTTTTTTGGCTTCAGCTGAAATACAAATATCCAATTTATATCTTTTAATATTATAGGTATTTTAATATTATCCACCAATAGGTTTATGAATAGTAATTCATAACCATTTCTGTAATATAATTATTCATATGTTCCTTGATACTTTTTAAAATACTTTTAAATATAATGATTATCAAATATAATTAATATATTGCTAATTTTCCACTATTTCATTGATATTTTAAAAATGCATGTATATATTGTATAGGTTCTATAATATTTTTATAAGGATTTTCATTTTATATAAAATCAAATTTCTACAATGTTCAATTCCTTTAGGGTCATGGTAACTTCAAAACATATCTTTTCAGAATTAGAAAAATATATTCGCCCAGATGCTCTTGTGGAGCGAAAGAAGAAACCCCTGAACACATTCTGAACTCATGCCCACTGGTATCAAACCTAAGACAGCAGAGTAAAATAGAAAGAACCTATCTGGGTCAAATAGTTTATAATAGGGAATTACATACAAAATTTAATAGGTTCTGCAGAGTTTTTATTATAAATAGACAGCTTTATGCAGTTTGAGGAACTACACTACTATGCGACTTTATTTACATCAATGTAAATAATTAATATTTTACTTTAGAATATAACTCATTGTAAATAGCTCAACTTTTTCTCTCCAGGATACTAATTATTACAAATAATTTCATTAAATCAACTTCCATTATTGCTCAACATATTGTAATTAACTACCTTGCGGTTTCTTCTATCTGCTTATGTTGTTGCTAATTTGTTTAATGTATATGTTTATTTAATGCTCTTTTTCTTAATTGTTTATCTTTTTGATTATTTTTGTTACCATCTCTACTACAATATGAAAATATTGTAAATAATTTCACGCACAATTATCCAAATCGCATATAGCGTGTCTTATTTGCAACTGGTAATGAATTAATATTATATAAACATACTTCTAAACTATATATTTTTTATCTAATTACTAATTTTTTATTATCAATTCTAAGGGAATATATATTTATATATATATACTAGCAGATGTACCCAGCTTCTCCCGGGTTTTACCCGAGTAAAGGTTTGTCTAACGAACATTTGTTAAAACAATTCTCTATAAACTTATACAAAACTGTGTGCCGTGTCATCCTGAATTTTGTCTTTCCTAATTTTCTACATTAAAAAATAATCGTTTTATCTAGTGAACATTTTTTCCCGGTCCATTTAAAAATACTCGATAGGTTGAATAAAATCAATATTAATTGGTTCCCTCGGTAATTGGAAGTTAAAGGAATAGTATATTTGCCTTGGAATTGTATCATTATTCTTGTCTCAAATAAATTGCCGTGTCATTCTGAGATAATCTTACTTTGATAAATAATCTTTAAGATAATAAACTTAGTGATAATAAAACTTATAGATAAAAAACCTTGTTATCATCGTCGCAATGGTGGCGCTGCTTGCGAGTTAAATCTACAAATCTGCAAATAACTCTTAGGATATTCAAGATATTCAAGAAATTATTTTTCAGAAACCTTCCCAGAACTATACTAAATAACTTCCCAAAGTTTCATGGCGTTCCAATGAGTGGTTTGGTCAGGCATAAAGGACAGACACACACACATACATTAATTTATATATATATATAGATATATAATATAATATATATTTGTTCCCTTAGATTTGATGTCTTTCAAATTCAAAATTCCTAGAATATTTATGTTAAAATGTTATAAATAAATATAACATTTTTTTATTATAATTAAAGCATTAAGGTTTGTAATATAAATTCTTGAAATTAAATATTCAAACTGAAGTATTTTGTTTACCTCCAACAATGCTAGGTGCTGAAAACATATATTTTCGATTATTTAACTTCCTTCAAATAGTAAAACAATATATATGATAATATTATATGTATAGTAATATAATTATATGTAATCTGAATATTTTCACAAACTATTTATTTATTGAATTTTTAATTAATAAGTTTAAATATATATTATTGATAATTCTCTCTATATTTGTTCCTACTATTTCACACATGAGAGAAAAATGTATATATCTATATATATAAAAATGAATGTTTGCATGTTTGTCTGTTTGTCTGTCTGTATGACCCGTATACAAATTCGCAGTAGTTCACTAATTCAAACCAAAATTTCCATACATAGGTAAAAAATAACGGGGATGACGATAGGCTATTTTAAAAAATATATAAATCAATAATTAAAACTATATATTCAAATTATTCTACTTAGCTCACGAGCAGCGCCCTCTAGAACGCGTGGCGTTTTGATGGCGGGGGGCGCCCATTGGCTGCGGGCGAGCACGTGACATCCCTGCCCCCGGGCACCCCCCCCTCCGAGATAATGGAATCGCCCGGCTGCCGGCCGGTTGGCCATTTCGAGTTCCCACCGCGCGCGGTCCTGGCGTTGGTGACACAGCTGTGCCAGGTGCCAAAAAAAAACCTCGCGGGTGACCTCCGGGAACTACGTCCATCTTCCATATGTAAAAATATCGCTTCTCAGACACAAAGTTTTGAGCGGGACGTTTCACAAGAGTGACATCCACGGCGCCAATTTATAATTCTAACGAATAGTATTTGAAATTCAAAATGATATAATTTTCGAATATCGTTGTGAAAATTTACATATTTATTTTTATATTTTAAAAACAAACAAAGTTTGGAGCGGGACGTTTCACAAAAGTGACATCCACGGTGCCAATTTATAATTGTAACGAATAGTATTTGAATAAAAACATTTAATCGGGTAAAACCCGGGCGTTGCCCGGGTCATTCGGCTAGTTATATATATAATAAATTCTAGTGGAATAAATCAACTTCAAAGAAATCTAATTCTTTATTTTCAAGTCTACGTATGAAAATGCTATGTTTTATAAAAAATACATATAATTTCGAAAAATAATCAACATGTGGAATGTCTTCATTAAATATATCTTATTTATTACTAAATATTTCAACGCCATATCAACATAAATCGATTTGAGCTTCTATATTTATAGAAACATTTTAAAATTCAAAATTTATTCAAAATAGCAAACTTACGGATTGGCCTTTCACCCATGGGTATATTATTATCTGAAATTTGAAGATATAATTCTTATTCCACATTATAAATAAAAATATAATAGAGATAATTATTCATTTCATTTTTATTTCATTGCTAATCATCAAAAAATCAAAAATACCTATTATATACATAATAAAAAAAACTTACCAGCTTTTATCTCTTTTTTGGCTTCAGCTGAAATACATATATGCAATTTATATCTCTTAATATTATCCACCAATAGGTTTATGAATATAAATTTATGACCATTTCTGTAATATCGATTATTCATATGTTCTTTGATATTTTTAAAAATATTGATTATAAAATATAATTAATATATTGCCAATTTTATACTATTATATTGCTACTTCAGAAATGCATGTATAGGTTATGTATGTTTTTAATATTTATAATGTTTTTTATTTTATATAAAAAAATTCACGCGCAATTATCCAGATTGGATATAGCGTGTATTGTTTGCAACTGGTAATAAATAATTTTTTTATAAATACACTTGAACCATACATATTATATAAAAATATATAATATATATTCACCCTAGATTTGATGTCTTTTTATCAAACTTCATAGAATATACATGTTAAAGTGTTAATAAATATAATATTTTTATTAAAATTAAACACTAAAGTTTTTATAAGATAAATTACTTAAATTAAATATTCAAATTAGAGTTTTATTTACCTCCAACATTGCTAGGTGCTGAAAACATATATATACCGTTATCCAACTTCCTTCAAATAATAAAAAATATATATATGATGGAATTATATCATCTTAATAAGATAATACTTATTTAATAATAAAAATCTCAACGCTATAAAATATAACACTTGAAATGGATTTAGGCTTCTATATATATATTAAACATAAGTATCAAAAGCAAATATATTTATTTATATATTACTAGTTGTGAACAATACTTTTTATAGATAATTAAACTCAATGACTATATAATTTATAAACTCACAATCAATAGATAATATAATAAATTTGTGCATTAACAGTAAACCATAAATATTTATATATATCAACTCTTCAATTATCTATTGTGAATAAAGGACTAAAAGCTTTAGATGAATAATTAAAATAATTATATAATTAGTTATACAATGGTATATAAGGTGCGATTCATATTTTGATTCCCGCAAGCGATATGCAAGTCCGAAATAAAATCTTCACAACAACTTTGTTTTAAGAATGTTTGATAAATGCTGAAATAATACATAACTTGACCGAAGATAAATTAATTTTTATATCAGAGAAATAAAGTTTCAAAATATCATTAAAAATGTCTCCTTTTTTCACTGTTATTTTTCATTTATGGATTTTATTGGAATTTCTGTATGTTATGTACAATTCATTTTTAACTCTATCATTGTGGATGCTGAGAGATGGTCAAAAAACAAAGATTCCCTAAATTAAAATGTTTTACTATATTTATAATGCTTAAATATATATAATTTCGAATTATCTTAATAATAAAAATATTCTGAATATGAAACCTACGGATTGGTTTTTCATTCATGGGAATATTGTTATCTGAAATATAAAAAAAATTATTTCCATATTCTATAATATATATATAATAATCTAATAGGAATAATATTATTATTTTAAAATTTATTTAAATAAGTTCATTATCAAAATAAAAATGATTTAGTTATAAAATAGAGTGAAATATATGAAAAAGTAATTTAAAAATATATATATATATTTTTTAATTTGGCCAAATATCACGAAGCAAGCTAAATAAACGTTTAGTTTATTTTTGCTCCACTAGATGGCGCTCTGCCATCTAAAAAGCACATGTGCTCGTGGTCAGGAGATGCCTTCTTTATTTTTAATATATATATATATAAAGATTTGATACTAATTGAACAAACTTTTCGGGTAAATTGATATTGAATTGATAATATGTTTTCTTCTTCTTCCTTATCTCCACTCAATCATATTAAGGTATCAAGCTTGTAAATTTGTTTTGGGATCGCAGATTGAGAATTGCACTTAGTACATAGTGGGAAAACCTTGCAACTATTCTGGAAAGTCATTGTCCGTAGATAACCAGACTTAAGTCTGGAAAATATTTATGTTGTCAGTATAGCAAGCTATTACCGAACAGAAATTAGTAGTAATATTATATTTATTATTTTACCTATATACCTAAGAAAATAGATAAAGAATTAGAAAAATAAAGTTGAAGGGAAAGTGGATTAATATAATAAGTTATCAAAATGTTTTTAATTTTTAAATAATAAGGGTTATAACAAATTCACGCTGATGCTTCGGCAGTTACGCGTTATATAAACGGAACATAAGAAAAAACGAAGAATTGAAGGTATTAGGATGATAAAAAGAAAAAAGACATAATCATGTTGACATTTTATCAATCTAGTAGTGGATAAAAAAAATAATAAAGAATTTGTTTATTGCATTTTTTGAGAATTGAAAATAAATTATATAACTAACGTTAAAATTGATTGTGATAATTGGATACAATTTTTGTTTGTTTGAATTATTGGACACCACAAAGGTTCAATTGGTATGGAAAGAGATTGGTACCAGGTTGAATCTTATCAATACATCTTCATATATATATATATTAAGATATCAATATTTATTTTATGCAAATGGTAGTGTGGAAATAATAAGTAAAATGCATTTATTTTTTGCACCATTTTCTATACAATTGAATCAAACATACAAATAAATGTAGGCATATTCTATAATAAAAATAATATAAAGAATTTATGATTGAATAATGCAGAAAAGTGTCTCTCTGTCAATATATTAAAATAATAATACACCAATTGAAGGAATAAATTCAATTG
>CP092874.1:2095272-2128811 GCA_030710605.1 Cordylochernes scorpioides
TCCTATAAAAACTCATTGTTGTTGTTTCCCGATGGCCGGCTCAAACCGTTTGTACATTATGTGAATAAATTTTTCTTTATTTTATTCTTACGCCTTAAGCCAGGCATTAATTTTATCCAATTGTGTTTTTTATATATCCCATAAACTCAATTAAAGCTATTTCTAATCTTTATAATAATTTTTTATTATACTTTCAAGATTTTAACCACGACAGTAATACCATTTAGAACTAAAAAGAACTAGCAAATAATTCCATAGCATAATCCTTAAGATAATCAAAAATCAACAGAAAATATTTTTTATTTATAGTATATATATATATATGAGTATTACTCCTATTTTAAAAGACTATATATAACTTTTTCTTGGAATATAAATCAATCAATCATACAAGGTTATATTCTGTAGATAGATGTTGCCTGGCCGACATTCATATTTCTGTGAAAAATAGAAACTTCGGCACGTTAGAGTTTGTATTATTATAAAATTATAATTATTTAGTTTTTTAGCAGCAACACATACATTTTTTTGTATTCTTTATATTTTCAGATCAGTTACTATTTAATTAAATTCTTAGCGAATGATATTTTTATGTCCTTTATTATCATTTTAGACAATTTCCCAATTATTATCTAATTTAAATTTAATTTTCAATTCTAATGTAAATTATTAGGATCGTTTAATTTCGAAAACAAAATTGCAAATATCATTTCCTTTATCTTTATCTATTATCTTTCCTTTCGTATTCAAATTGAAATATATAATGATTTAATATTGTGTGTTCTTAATATTTCTTTGAATATATATTCTAAGGTATAAATACATAGAATATGAGTCGAGAATCAATAAAACATTAGAAACCTATCTCTCTATATATAAAAGTCAATGTTTGTCTGTCTGTTTCGCGATAAACTCAAAAACTACTGAACCAATTGGTACCAAATTTTGCATGTCGCTTTTTATAAACCCGAGGAAAAAATTCGGCTACATTTTGATCAGTATTTTTAGCTATTTATTTTTTTCATTTGAAGAACTTTTTTTACGTGGAGTAAATACGAGGCGAAGTAACAACACGAGGCCAATTAAGCGACCAATGAGCGTTCTGCATTTCTTTTCAAGTTGCTTGCGTAAATATTTTTAAATATCTTTTTATACGAGTGTCACTTTTTTTTACAAAAGTATTGAGAGAGAAATTTATATTACTAAATTAAAAAAAAAAACTTTACAAAATTAGCGTTACTGTATGTAAACAATGGTTTTCGTATTTTTTATTAATTTTTGTTCTGGCCTTTGTTTTTTTTTTATATATATAATTGTTAAAATCGTGATGTTTTATACGTTTTTAGTGTAAAAGAAGAAGAAATTATAAACATAATTATGCCCCGCTTTGGGCGACATTGTTAAAATCGGGAGGTTTTATACTTTTACTTGTATAAACTATAATATTCAAAATATTCATAAACTATTTAACCGTTAACCGTTTTTCAGATAAAAGTTGCTTCATATTAGAATTTTTAATTAATTTAAAATCATTACTTAATAATATTGGAAATATATATATTTCCCAATTAAGAAAAAGGCATCTCCTTATCGGGCAACTAAAAGTTGCTGATGGCTTGCGCCATCTATCGGAATAAATATCAACTATTCTCGTTGATTTTTAATTATTCCAGAATTGGCCAAATACCCATTCTTGATTAATCAAGAAAAGCTTACCACGGACGCGTTTCGGCCATTTGGCCAATTCTGGAATAATTGAAAATCAACGAGAATAGTTGATATTCATTCCGATAGATGGCGTAAGCCATCAGCAACTTTCAGTAACACGATAAGGAGATGCCTTTCTCTTAATTTATGCACCTTATCCCAGTACAATATCACATTTGTACTATTTTTTCATATTTCACAATATAAAACCCTTTTACTTACCCTATGTTTTAACGGTATTTTTTTAATTATTAATAAATGTAGTTTATTTTTTTCATAAAGAATTCCTTTTTATTAATTGAATCGAAAAATTAACATCATATATATACGGTTTTTTTCAAATAAAAATGGTCTAATATTTATATTTATAAATTACTTTTTTGAAACCGCTATGAACTATATATTCATATTGGAAACATAAAACGTGCGTTTCAGCTGCTAATAAAAATGCAAAAGGTAAATTTATATTTTTAATAGAAAGTTAATTAAAAGATTATTTACAGAGAGTACCAAACTATGAACATAATAAAATGATACTCTCTTAATAAAATAATACTCTTCGCTACAATATAATAAATTCTAAACGTTAACAACTTAGAAATCAAACGATAATCCCTAACGACAATTAACCTGAAGGAGAGTTATTAAAAAGAAAAATATTAGCTTTATTTGATTTATACAATTTTATAAGTTTCCAGACTATTTTATAAGCTGTCCTTTCGAGAACTGCAAGATGTGTAGTATAGATTTTACCTATTATATTTTACTATATTAATTCTTTATTAGCGATTTGGAATAATCATTTTTAACGAAAACTTGTAGTTTGCAATCTATTTTAGTTTTATACTATAATTTTACAACTTTACAGCAATATGAATATACCTTTTTATTCTATACATCTATAGAAATTATAGAAGTGCCTGAAAGTTTATGAAATTAGAATTCATAGGTAATATAGTTTACATTTTTATACTTTTCCTTTCAAAAGATAAACAAAAATCTAACAATAATAGTGTTACTTAATTAAAAGATAAAATTATAAAAAATATGAAACATAATATACCGTACAAATCAAATCCAGCAAATATATATTGTTATAAAATAAATAAAGCTTCTAGGGCTAAGTTTCTTGTTCAACTTTTATTTTCAAGCTTTCGGACTTGTCAATCCTTCTAGCCTGTAATTCGGCACGGGCAAATATGCAAGCATAAACACCCTGTTTGGTGAATTTGACTGATTTTGTAATTCCTCTCTTATAGGATGATACAAAATCAAAGCCGCTCCTATACTAATGAGGGCTAAATACTGTACCAATGGTATACAGGTTGAGTTTTGGTCTGAATTATTGCCAAAACTGGTATTGTGTCTCATTCTTTTATCATCAATAGTAAAGGTGTTTATTAGAGTGATAAACAAATTGCATCGTTCTTATGCATAATTTGAAGGAGAGGTGTCTTTTCAGGTACATAATATTTTATATTGTACTAGACGAATGGCCCGGGCAACGCCCGGGTTTTACCCGAGTGCGAGTATATTTTAAAAACGTTGTCTTGGGTGGTCGCTATAGACAGGGTGGTCTGTATAGACAGGTGTATGTATCACACTGCTGATAACAGGGTTGCCTAAAGTGACCGCTATAGACAGGGTGGTCTGTATAGACAGGTGAATGTAACACACTGATGATAACAGGGTTGCCTAAAGTGACCGCTATAGACAGGGTGGTCTGTATAGACAGGTGGATGTATCACACAGCTGATAACAGGGTTGTTCAGAGTGGCCGCTATAGACAGGTGTATGTATAACACAGCTGATAACAGGGTTATCTAGAATGGCCGCTATATACAGGGTGGTCTGTATAGACAGGTGGATGTATCACACAGCTGATAACAGGGTTGTCTAGAGTGGTCGCTATAGACAGGGTGGTCTGTATAGACAGGTGGATGTAACACACTGCTGATAACAGGGTTGTCTAGAATGGCCGCTATAGACAGGTGTATGTATCACACAGCTGATAACAGGGTTGTCTAGAGGGGGGCAGGGAGGACACGTGTTCGCCGGCAGCCAATGGGCACGCATTCTATCCGTGAGCTTCAGACAGAATAAGGCAATTATATATATAGATTATATTTGAAATCTCGAGATATCGTTCAACCAGCACGCATCATCCATTATGCAAGTATATTTTCAAAAAAATTGTTTTCACACAGAAATAATTAAAATATACAAGTATCAGAGTCATCAATCAACAATTCTGTCACCGTTTGCTTTTGGTTCAGTGGTAGAATGCTCGCCTGCCACGCGGGCGCCCCGGATTCGATTCCCGGCCGATTCATTTTTTTTACAATTTTTAAAACTCATTTATATTATTAAAATATATGTGCTTTTTCTGTCTATGTACAGATTTATGGTCTATGTACACAAGTATACAAGTTATTTTCAAATTGCGTTGCAAATTTGCCCTTTCGCTCGCAAGTAGCGCCTCTAGCGGTGAAGATGGGAGGTAATATCAGCTGACCTAATGGACGTGTAAAACGTGTTTTAACAGGACATAGAGAAAAATCTGGAAGAGATATTTTTTGATTTGTAGTCAAGAAAAATAAATTGACAGGTTCTGGTGAAAAAAAATAGTTGTTTTTTATTCAGAAAATGATTATGACAATATTGCTGTATCATATTTGATTATCAGATACAAAATTATATCCGTAAAAATTCCAAAAAGCAGAGACCACGGGTGAAGCCAGTTCATTTTTAGTATGCAGGAACAAAATTCTAACAGAAAAACATTCATTCGAGCAGAAGACACAAAGCCAGATCATCTCTTTATAAAAATATCGCTTCTCTGACACAAAGTTTGGAGCGGGACGTTTCACAAGAATGACATCCACGGCGCCAATTTGTAATTGTAACAATTAGTATTTGAATAAAAGCATTTAATCGGGTAAAACCCGGACGTTGCCCGGGTCATTCGGCTAGTGTTATATACAAGGTATGTCCCATAAGATCCCGGACTGGGTCCAAAAAAAAAAAGGTAAGATTTTAAAAATTTTTTTTTATTAAAACTTTTCAAAGTAATCCCCCCTTGCTTCAACGCACCAGCTCCATCGTTTCTCCCAATTGTCGAAACAATTTTTATAGGCCTCTTTTGGAATGCTCTTCAATGCCAGCAGCGATTTTTCTATTATGTCTTCCCTGGTGTCAAAATGTCTTCCTTTTAGAACTGCTTTGAGTTTGGGGAACAGGAAAAAGTCATTTGGTGCGATGTCTGGGGAATAGGGTGGTTGAGGTAGGATTTCTGTCCCGTTTTTCGCCAAAAAAACTCGTCACCAAGTGCGCTGTGTGAGGGCGGGCATTGTCATGGTGTAGGATCCAGTCACCATTAGTCCATTTTTCTGGCCTTTTTTTCGAATCGCTTCCCTTAGACGGCGAAAAATGCTCAAATACATTTCCTTAATAACTGTTTGGCCTGCAGGAAGATACTCGTGATGAACAATGCCCTTGTTATCCAAAAAAGCGACCAGCAACACCTTGTTTCTGGATTTCAATATCCTGGATTTTTTGGGTCTAGGCTCACCCTGACCTCTCCACTCGGCAGATTGACGCTTGGTTTCAGGGTCATAGCCATAGACCCATGTCTCGTCGCCTGTGATTATCTTGTCTTTCCATTCCGGATCCGTTCTTGTCATTTCCAGCATGTCCTCACAGGTTGCAAGCCGACACAGTTTTTGCTAATTAGTGAGGAATCTTGGGATGAATTTTGCAGGAGTCTTTTTGAGCCTCAAATCTTCGGTTACGATCCTTCCAATCGTTGTTTTAAAGATGCCTGTGTCTTGCTATAGCTCCAGAAAAGTGGTTCGAGGATTTTATTTTATCAAATCGGTGATTTCTTTGCACATTTTAATCAGTCCTTTGAAATTTTGGGCGTCCTTGACTAGGATCATCTTTAATGGAAATTCTGCCAGCTTTAAATCTAGAATGTCATTTAAAAACAGTTGTTCTCTTTGGGGTGTCATTGGGGAATGCTTTATTAAGCATTTCAAAAGTTTCGGTTGCTGATATTTGAAGTTTCACGTAAAAATCTATGCAAATCCTCTGCTTCAATTTTTGTTCCATCGTAAAATCACCGCAGAGCAAGGTGTAACCTTTAAATAAATTAGAATAACTTTGGCGCAAGCGCACGTACCGCCTCGATATTGGTACCACCGTGTTGCCAGATATTTTTTCTATAATAAACTGTCAAATTTATTTACATTTTTCATTTATTTATTTTTTTTATGGACCCAGTCCGGGAACTTATGGGACATACCTTGTATTATTCACTCAATATATCATAAGTATTTAAAATATGTAAATAATAATGTGTATATAAAAATAGCATTTATTATTAATTATTTATCGTGATACACATGTTGAAGGATTGAGAAGTCCGAAAGTTTGAAAATAAAAGGTTATACAAGAAACTTAGCCTTGTAAATTTATTTATTTTATCTCTTCTCCTTTCTTATCTCCACTGAATCTGTTTGGTGTCTGTTTGACAACCATTATGACTGGGTGAAGTAGTATGCCTCTGCCTTTGTCATTAAGACTGGGAGCACTACTCAAGGGCAGGCCGACTTAGCTCCAAAAGAAATGGCCGCCTCTGACATGAGGAACAGACGCCATGTGCAGCTTGCCTAACATGGAGTACAAACGCTGCTCATCCTGTATCCCTGGAGCCCTTACAGAGTACTATCAGCCGGGCCAGTTAAACCCAGGTTTTTTAACGAGCTTGTTACTGCTCCCCCTTCTCCACTTTCATCCGGGCTTGGGACCGGCAAAGGCGGAGTTTTATAATATATAACATAATATTTTTCAACAGCAATTTCATTCAGAAATTTTACTGTATAATTATATATATTGTTAGAATTCTAAACGTAATTTATGACAATATGTAATTTCAATTTGTTTTATTTATTAAAAAGGATTTATTTCAGAGGAATCAAGGAGCTTGATGATCGGTAAGTAATCGGAAACTTACACATTTAATATTGAATATTATTAGTTAATGATATAATTTTGAAAATGTCTTTATGAGAAATAAAAGAAAAACAAAAATTATTAATAATAATTGATTTAATTCATTCTCGATGAAAATCTAGAATAATATATAAAATATATATTGATTAAAAATATATTACTTCAAATTAAAGATACTTCGGCCAGTAAATATTTTTTATTGTCTCGATGTTTCGACAAAAATCTTTTGTCCTCGTCCAGGAGCGAACAAAAATCAAAACATTTGGCAAAGCGTTAAATATTATTCTGTCGTTTGTTTTGTCGAAACGTCGAGACAATAAAAAATATATCAATTATCGTAGTATATTAATATACACTGCGTGACATTGAAAATGGAACACCAAGAAATAGTGGCCAGAAAGTGATGAAACTCGGCAGACAGAGAGAGACAGGGACGAACAATGAGTGATCTTTATTTCAAAATGATAGTCATAATACAGAGCGAGAACGGCGTCGGCTTAGTAGCAAGTAGGACCACCGCGGACGGCGATGCACGCAGCAACACGTCTAGGTAGAGAGTCAATCAGAGTACGGATGGCGTCCTGGGGGATGGCTCTCCATTCCCTCTCAACCATTTGCCACAGTTCGTCTTCTGAACGCGGCTGTGGCAAGGCATGCAAACGGCGTCCAATGATGTCCCAGACGTGCTCGATTGGTGAGAGATCAGGAGAGTACGGTGGCCAGGGAAGCATCTGTACATCTTGCAGAGCTTGTTGGCTAATGCGAGCAGTGTGCGGTCGGGCGTTATCCTGCTGATAAAGGGCATTGGGTGCCCCCTGAAGGTAGGCGAGTGTCACCGGTGGCAGCACATCATCAACGTATCGTTGGGCCGTCATAGTGCCCTGAATACGAAGTAAAGGTGACCTGGAATCATACGCGATTGCGCCCCAAACCATGATTCCACGTTGTCGCACGGTGGGGCGTTCCACAATTGCTGCCGGATTGGACCTTTCTCCACGTCGACGCCACACGCGTACACGGCGACTATCACTGGACAAGCAGAAACGCGACTCATCTGAGAACACGACCCTGTGCCATTTCGTCATCCACGTCGATCTAGCCCGGCACCATTCCAAACGTTGGCCCCTATTCGGTGGGGTCAATGGCAGTCTTCTTAGCGGACGGCATGAGTGCAAGCCATTAGCAACCAATCGACGGGAAATGGTTCTGGTCGAGATGGAATGATCTAGGGTGTCTTGCACATGTTGCAGGATGGCGGTACAAGTGGCTTGTGGGGCCGCCACTGCTTGTCGAAGTATACGCCGATCCACACGTGCTGACGTCACTCTGGTTGCACCGGCATTCCTATAAATTGCCACATTTCCTTGTTCCAACCATCTTCTCCACAGTCGGTGCACCGTGGACGCACCAAGGTGTGTATCAGCTGCGATTTGACGTATGGACCAACCTTCCCTTTTCAGTCCGATCACCATGCCCCTCGTAAAAGCGTCTGTCTGCTTGAACTGCCTCCGTTTACGATGACCTGGCATTCTCTGTTATTACACGTGTCTTTTGACACAAGAACAAAATTTCTACAATGATTTTCCTTGAAGAAATAGCGACACGAATACTGTCCTTTCTGCAAGTTCCTTCCCTTATATCTTACTCCATGTGCGCACGAGAGCTGCGCATTTTACATCATTTGCATAACTCGGTTAGGCGCGTCTACCCTGGAATTTGCATAATTTTCTGGCCACTATTTCTTGGTGTTCCATTTTCAATGTCACGCAGTGTATTAGACGATTTTAATTACTTGAATGGAAGTATTTTATTTTATTTTAGAGATTTAAAAAATAACAAAATATACATTTACACAACTAGATATCTTCTCTACACAAAATGCCAAAATGCTCACATTGAAGAGAATTAAAGGTATTCAAGAAATAATACATAATATGCTATTTTTAAACCTATTTTTGTTTCGAAAAATATATTCTTGGTTGTTTGAATTAATATTAAAATAAATTTATCCAAAATAGCGTAGATTTATCGCTTCAAAATTCGTTGAACAATATATTTATCTTCTCTGTACAGAGCATAGACTCTGATAGTAGAATGTTTCCTATTGATATATAATTCATCTTTCATGAACATAACTCTAGATAGATATTTAATAAAATATGAGAGCTATAAAAATGCATTTATATATTTGCATATCTTGATATCTATAGATATATGTTGTATATATACTAGCACATACACTAATAGTGGAAATTATCAATATATCATATAATGATGTAGATGAAAGATATTCTCTTTGAAAATACATTTTTTAAAATTTAATAAAAATAAATAAATTTGATCAATCGAAATTTTATTGTCTTTAATTTAATATATGTACCAAAGGAGGCACCTCTCCCTTTAAATATGTATCAGAACGATGTCACTATTGCATCACCCCAGTAAGAACCTCACTAGTGATGATAAATAATGAACCACGACACACAGGTTTCTGCAATTTTAGACAAAAAGACAGCCTGTATAACATGGTTTCGGAATTTGGCCCTCATCAGTACAGGGGCGGCTTCGATTTCAAAACATCCAACGAGAGGGGTCATGGAATCGGTCGAATTTACTAAACAGTTGTTTAACCTGGTGAAGTGGCAAGTACCGATTATCAGGCAAGAATACAATATAAAGTTACAAGAGGATCATATTCATGTACCAAAAGAGAATCTAACACTTCAAATGTGCATCAAAACGATGTCGCCTATTCCATCAGCCTGGTTGAAACCTTTACTAGTCATTATAAAGAATAGGCGAGAGACATTACCAGTTTTGGAAAATTCTGAAAAAATGTCCATCGGTATACCAAAACATGAAAGGTTATATTTTAGTATTAAATGTTATATTTCGTCTCAAAAAATAACTGGTATACAGGTTATATATTGTCTAAATACTGGTTATATTTTGTCTAAATTCAGGTTTTATTTTGCCTCAATACAGGTATTGTATGCAGCTTATATTGTGTCTGAATACAGGTCTGGTATACGTGTTATATTCTGTCTGAATACAGGTCTGGAATACAGGTTATATTTGGTCTGAATACAGATCTGGTATACAGGTTATATTTGGTCTCAATACAGGTCTGGTATACAGGTTATATTGTGTCTGAATACAGGTCTGGTATACAGGTTATATATAGTCTGAATACAGGTCTGTTATACAGGTTATATTTGGTCTGAATACAGGACTGGTATAAAATATTTATATTGTGTCTGAATACAGGTCTGTTATAAAATATTTATATTGTGTCTGAATACAGGTCTGGTATACAGGTTATATTCTGTCTGAATACAGGTCTGGTATACAGGTTATATTTGGTCTGAATACAAAACTGGTATGCAGGTTATATTTTTTCTGAATTTGACAAATGCGTAATATGGTTTACCCCCGTTTTGAATTTGCCAATTTCACGCATACAATATAAAAAAAATTAAATGGATATTATAGAGAAAGGTTTTCCAAATCAGTATATGAATACCATTTTCATTAAAAGGTTATATTGACTTAATATTATTCAACTCGAAAATTTTTGATTTATATATACATAATGAGCTAAAATATTTACATACTCGAAAGCCCAATTCTTGTTTTTTTCACAGCTGGTGGATATGGAGGTAACTATTTTATCATCTAATAATTTGTTTATATTTATTGAGTTGAAATGTATATGCTCAAATTGCGATTCTTATCATTTATAAATTAAATTGCCATCTATCTTCAAAATTTTATCAAATATTATTTAGAAATGTGTTTCTTTTTTTTACACATATCACCAAATATTATCATTTTTTACACCTATTATTATTCATAAAATCCGAAATTTCATAATCACAAGTTTTCTTAACAATATTCGGGTAAGCTTAAAAGGTTGTTATATTGACATGTGGAAAATTAGTAAGGACAAACTTCGGGATGACACGGAAATTTATCCAACGAGAAGCAAGAACAAACTATGAATGATAAAATGTAAGATAAGCAATGAGTGAAGTTTACAGAGTAGCAAAATATAAACATATAAATATGATACTCTGTTAATAAAATAATAAATACAACAACAAAGCCTATATTTAGGACCTCTCGCCCTATACAGGATTCGCCAGTCCAAAGGGATGGGGAGAAAACTGTGTGGCCTTTTTCCGAGATATAATCCTGTGGAATCCTAAGAAATAATAAATACTTCGCTACAATATAATTTCACCGATATCCCCGCGTCTATATGATATATATTCTTTCATTTTTACTTGTCAATATGTATTTTATAAATACAACGTTAACCACCCTATTTTTCTATGGAAGAAGAAACACAAGACGGTATGAAGCGCCTCTTTATAAGAGAACCTTATGCTATCTTTCGGGAAAGAGACCATGTAAGATCGTCCTCATATGAAATAAGCTTTACTTCCGACTTGTGTATTTTCTTCTATGCATATTATTGTTTCTATTTATGATAAAATTGTGAACAAAAGTTTTGAAATTAAAAAATATTTTCTCACTATAAGTTTATTTTTATTACAAAACGCTAGCTTTCAAGTGATAATCGCTCTTCAACGGGCTTAATAAAACATCGACTATTTCCTACAAGAAATATATACAAAAACATACAGCGTGGATATTTACAACTGTGAAATATGTAAATAAAAATATTCCCTTAAATTGTTAAATTACATATCAATATAAAATTTCAGTTGTATATATCCACGCTGCGCGTGTTTGTTTTTTTAAATATTTCTTGTAGAAATAGTCGATGTTTTATTAAGCCCGTTGAAAAGCGATTATCGCTTGAAAGTTAGCGTTTTGAAATGAAAAGAAACTCATTGTGAGAAAATATTTTGTAATTTTAAAATTATTGTTTCTATTTACATATCTATAAATCATTACTCATCATAATCATTACTCGTACATCATTACAATTCATCCTTTCATACCTCATCCTCAAGGATAAAAATAGTCGTTGATTCTCCTTAAAATAATTAAAATTACGATTTTTCGTTCTCTAAAAAAGAAACATTTGCGGTAAAACTTGTTAAGTCGTTCTATAATCATAGCCGCATTATATTGTATTATTAGATATTCATATGTAATATTTATGAATTTTGTGCTATTCACATTACTCTATTACTAGATTTCTAATATTAACATATATATTTGTATATTTTTCAGATCAAGTATATCAAAATGAACACAAAGACGCGGAGGAAGTAAATGAGCAATCCGGAGGACCTGCAGATAATATAAATTCCTTGAAAGGTTTTGGAAACGGAGACATCGGTAATCCTCCTGATGCTCCTAAAGCAGGAGAAAATGGTAATCCAGCATTCTTAGATTGAAATTTTCAAATATTGGTAAATTTGTGACTAAATATGAAACATCCATGAGGATCTACTGATTCCAAAGGATAGGATAAACAACTAATTTATTTTATCAACTATTCTTTTTGGATGAAGATAGAGGTTTTGCCTAGCAGGCATTCATTGTTCTTGAAATAAGATAGACTTTTCAGTCTGTAGAGTTTTCATTTTTTCGTTTTTTCCGACACAATTCTTTTGTCTTGGTCAAAGAAATATTAAAAATAAACTTTATGTAAAGGTGTGAAATATTTTGAAAACATATTTTCATTCTTTTCTTTAAAGTTTATCTTTCATTTACTTTTCCAGACGAGGACAGAAAAATTCCATCGAAACCTCGAAAAAAATGAGAACTCTACTAGCAAAAGTGACTCTTATTTCAAGTACTATATTTTGTATCATCCAATATTTTTTACTAGTAATTGCCATTTTTTCTTTCAAGTTGTACATCATTATAGATAAATATTCTCGAAGCTTTAAGTCCTTGGAAAACATAGGATATTGACCTGGTCGAAAAATTGCCGTCATATAATTATACATAGTAACTTGGGATATTCATTATATTCATACACTTTTATATTTTTAAAATGAAAGGATTTAAAAGCACGAATGTTTCCTTTATACATAATACAAACTTCACTGCCCTTACTGTGATGAAAATATATATTGGGAAGGCTTGGTTCATCAGTGGTGAATCATCCCAGCGGTTTCGCCAATTTAATCCACCAGACCGCTTCTTAGAGCTCTAATACTGTATTGGACGATTCTGCTTATATACTCAGCACTGAAGGGTGGAATCACAGAAATGGCTTTCAAGACAACTATGGACATAACCTTAGAGGACTTTTATATTTAATTGAAAAGGCATATATTGGATCAAAATATATTTTATTTACTAATATTTCAGTTGGCTGAACGCCAACCTTTTTCAAGGTATTATAACACATTAATGTCCATAAAGATATATTTATGTACACGTATTACAAAATTTTCAAAACTTAATATTTATTAATAAGTTTTTTTCATTAATGCTTATTATGTTTCTATTATAGCTGAAGGGAATGCTGGTGTTGGTAAGTAATTTTGTTATAAGAGAAAAATATTACAAGTTTATATATAGGATATTTTAAGACCTATGCATAATATTATATAAATATTGAAATATGTTTTGCTGTGTTTTATATAATATTCATCACATTGAAAATATTAATTTATAAAAGGGGTTTTGTCGCTCATATAGTATTAACTTTAAAATTTGATAAAATAATAATTATTTTATATGATTAAAAAATATTTAAAATAGTTTTTTATCTATCATTTTGAGAGGTATCAATTATTAGATAGATTTGAATAGAATTTAATTCAATTTGAAAAATGTTATTTAGTATATTTATAAATGTATTAGATATACTTTATATTAAATAATTCATATTTTTCTTGAAAATAAAGATAGATCGGCCAGTAAATCTTTTTATTATTTCGAAGTTTCGACAAAAATCTTTTGTCCTTGTCAGAAGCAAACAAAAATTAAAACAATCAGCAAGGTGTTAAAAATTATTCTAAGATTCCAAGGGCGTTCTAACGCAATATTTCAAATTTTGTACAACATCTAACGCACGAGTCAAAAACGTCGAGGTAATAAAAAGATTTACTGGCCGAAGTATCTTTATTTTCAAGAACTATGTATGCCGGCGAGGCAACTTCTATCTTTATGATAATTCATATTTTGTTATCAGTGTTTAAAAATATATATACAAAACCTTTTTCTTAAAAATATAGATGAAATATATTTTTATGATAATGATGAAAGGTAAAATATATCTATTTTTATAGCGAATTGGCTCTTTTTGATATAATATCCAGGATGGAAAATTATTAGAATCCTTTGTTTACCTTTAACGGAAAAATGCAACTGTAGAATATTTTTTAAAACTTGCTTCTCTATGTTATATAGGATTAAATTTTGGATTGGGTAAGTATTGAAAAAAGTATTAATTAATGATTTATATACAGTATAAGACTTAGTAATACTTATTTTTATTATTAATTTTTTATGTGTTGTCTACAAGTTTGAATCTTTTAAAATTGTATAAATAAATTGTATTTTCATGTTAAATATATATATATACTCATTCACAAAACTAAAGGGGGGTGTAAAGTCTCTGATGTCACCTGTCGTCTGTTTTTTGAAGGAGACAAAGTCAATTTTGTTCATACTTGGTTATCTCATGTGTCTTCAATAATTTCACTGTGATATCTTTCAGTGTTATTGTCTGAATCGTGATATACATGTTAAAAGGCACAACTTCCTTAAGTTTTGTCCATGAGTGTATATACACTTGGTTATCTCATGTGTCTTCAATAAATTTCACTGTGATATCTTTCAGTGTTATTGTCTGAATCGTGATATACATGTTAAAAGGCACAACTTCCTTAAGTTTTGTCCATGAGTGTATATACACTTGGTTATCTCGTGTGTCTTCAATAAAGGTCACTGTAATATATTTCAGAGTTATTATCTGAATCCCGATATGCATGCTAAATAGTATAAATATTTGGTAGATTGAATCGGAGAGCTAAACATCAATTACATCTTGATTTGGTATAGGTTTCAGAGAATCAAACAAAATTTTCAAAAATATACAAAATATAAATTGATAATTTATAAATATATTTAAATAAATATTGTAACATAAATATAAATATATTCTAATGAGTTTTTATTTAAAATATACACACTCATGAACAATAGTTAAGAAGGTTATATATTTACAATTTACCTTCAATTTACATTTATTATCCAATCTCATATTGAACAATAATATTTTCATAGATTATTCTGGAAAATCTTTAGAGTTAATTCATTTATAATACACTCTTGTGAAATAAAATATATAATTATTTATATTTCATCATTATATATGGGAATTCTCTAATAAAGTTAATATCAATTTAAATTCAAATCACAAGACTCAATACAATAGAAAACAATGACTCAAAACATTTATTGATAGAATGTCCAATCTTTCACAGCTTACAGAAGTAATCATTTTCATCTAATTGATTTAGCCTGTTCCCTGATATTTGGCCAACCTAATTTCTTGATAAATCAAGAAAAGCCATCTACGAACCCGTTTAGCGCTGTTGGCGCTCGTCAGAGTGGAGTAGGCTGTACCACTGCCCCAAATAAGATTTTTTGTCCCAAAGGCTTCTTGAGAAACCAAGAAATGGGTATTTAAGGCCAAAATTGCGTAAATACGCTTAACACTATATATAATTTTAATTGAACCTCCAACTATCAAATTTTTTCAAAGAATATAATACATATTTATATTCAATTAAAAAGGCATATATTGGATCAAAAAATAATTTATTTTACCAATATTTCAGCTGGCTGAACGCCAACATTTTATCATGGTATTATAACATATTTAATGTGTGTTAACAACAAACTCAGCGCCAAATAACGTCAACAGAATAAAGTTTTAAAAAATATTTTGTTATATTCAATGGGGAGAAAAAAAAATTAATATATATATTTATTAGATAAAAAAGGCATATATTGGATTTAATAAAATATTTATTTTGCCAACATTTCGGCTGGCCGAACGCCAACCTTTATTTATTTATTATTTTTTTTTATTTATTGTTACAAAAGCACGAAGTCCAAAGGACTATTGTGCTGTGCTAGTATTATATATATATATATATATATATATATATATATATATATATGGCAATATCGTTGCGGAATTTCTTGTTGTTGGATGCGAATGGTGATATTTGATTGAAGCGCAGCCGTTTGAGTGGAAGTTGCAGCATACAGTTAGGAATAATCAGGACACGTGATTGTTTTGAAAATAAAAGGCAACTGGATTGGAGGGAAGAAGGTTTGAGAAGGAGCGGGTTTGATTGTTCCTTATCTGATCACATGGCGGTGATTGACATAGCTATGAGCTGAGCTGAGAGAGAGATCTCTAGAACAGATGTTACCTTGGTGGGAGCAAGTCGAAGGCTGATCCGAACTCGGTGGGAGCCAAGTCGCTACTGCAGGTGTTGTTCCTATGAGAGCGAAAACCTAACTGACCATCCTTGGCGTTTCGATTTAACACCAAGACTCCGTTTCTCTCTGATTGGTTGAGAGATGATCACATGCTTTTTCCCTATTGGTTGACCTATTTAGATGCTATCTTTTGATTGGCCCGCGGCTTTCCTTGATGGAAGCTGTGTTCTGCTTGATAGGAAGTGTCGAGTGCTATTTTGACTTTATTTACTTCCGTGTTATCAAATACGTCCTATCTTGGGTCGGAAGTATGGGATGTCAAATACTAATATAACTTCTGTGGATATTGGATACGTCCTGTTTTGTCAGGAAGTATTGAGTGCATCTTGGCTAAAATAAGTTCTGCGGTCACTAGAGACGTCCGGTCTCTGCCCCTGCAATATTGACACAGGGGTGCCCAGAATAGTCGTGCCAGCCTTAGGTCTACTTCCTATATCTTAATGCTACTTGCTTCCCTCCAGTTACCTTGTTCTTTATTAAGTCTTTGAAAATCATACATGGTACATACATAGTGGGTCGGGGTTGCATTTAATTATATACAAATTATGACAGATGCGCCCCCTACATGTGAAGAATTCAAGAAGGGGTTAGCCTGAGAGAATTCTGTAAAATGAAAAATAATTTTGTGGGAAAATTAGTTGTAGGTATTGAGGGGCTATATACAAGCATTGCTGGTGACATAAGTAAGATAGAATGGGGTTGATGATATAGGTTGAGTATAATTAATAGAAATCAAAAAATTTTTTAATTGTAAGAAATCAATGAAGGTTATGGTACATAGTGGGTAAAACAAAAAAAATGCGCCTAAACGAATTCTACTCGAGATAAGAAATGATATCGAGGGAGTTCTATTAAGGCTTTTGAAATCAAATAAAAATAATATAAAAATAGTTGAATGAAATCAAAATTGAATGTGTTTGGTTGAAAAAGAAAAATATTTTGTTGCATGGTGACAAAGACAACTGCTTAGTTACTTTTTTGTTCGAATTCTGAGAAAAAGGAATCGAGGAAATTTCATAAGGTGCTTTGAAATCAAAACAAAATGAAATAAGAAGTTGAATGAAATCAAAATTGAGTGTGTTTGGTTGAATGGTGAGAAAAAAAAAAAGGAAAAATGCCTAACCATATTCTAGCTCGAAATTGGGAATGAAATCGAAGGAATTCTATTAGGTCTTTTGAGAAATCAAAAATAAAAATAAAATAAAAGTTTTTTGAGCGAAATCAAAGTTGAGTGCTTGGTTGAATGGTGAAAAAAAAAGGAAAAATGCCTAACCATATTCTATTCGAGATTGGGAATGAAATCGAAGGAATTCTATTAGGTCTTTTGAGAAATCAAAAATAAAAATAATATAAAAGTTTTTTTTTGAGCGAAATCAAAGTTGAGTGTTTGAAAAAAGAAAAATGAAAAATAAAAAGGTTTCAACAACAAAGGGTGATTTAATGTTTTTAGTTTAATCGAAAACCAGTGGGTTTTCGTTGATAATTGAGTTGTGGCAATATAAGCTAAGTGGTAAATAGAATGATAATTGATAAATAAAAATGATAATATAAACTAATTGGAAAAAAAATGATAATTAATGATTAAAAGTGGCAATAAGTTGAATAAATTGATAAATTGATTAAATATTTACATTTTTAATTGCGAGAAAATAATGAAAATGATTGATATGAAAAATAAGGTGTATTGGTTGGAACCCTTTGGTATCTACATGCCCTGATCTAAATGTATTGATTGTTCCATTTTGCCCTATAAATGTTTTACTTGCTCAATTATGCCCTATAAATTTTTTGTCTCATCTGTAGCGACACTTAGGTGAAAAACGTGATTCTAGCCCTCAAGTGCGTTTATGCTGTGTGTACAGGAGACATGGAAATCTATATAACCTTTAGGTGTAATTTTTTGTCTTTGTGTGTGTGTTGTGAAAAAATGTTAGAAGTCTGTTGTGTAAGAAATGTGTGAGTTAGTTCTATGTGTTGTCTCGTGGATGTGGAGTTGGTTGGTAAAAATCGATATGTAGACTCGAACTGGAATCAAAATCGGTGGTATAGCGAGGTTCCCAGTTGACCTCAATAGGGGATCTTCTCATTGTAATTAGAGATACGGAAGTGGGGTGTGTCGGGCAAACGAGAGGGAATGAAATTGGAGATCGGACGAAGGCGTTCCGTTTTGTTTACAGAGGCCGAATTTATCGCTGCGGACTACACTTCCGTCGTGGTGTCTCAAATTCTCGTTTCCTGCCGTCTATTTATTTTTGGTGCGGCTCAGATCTTGTTTTTGGAGCGTGATTTCTCCGACACTGTTTGGTCATCTTTTCAGTTACTGCTATCTCTTCGGAGTTTATTTAGATTTTCTGCGAGGATGGTTCCTAAAATTAGGAGAAGTTTTATAAATGCTTGTCCAAAATTAAAAACTGCCTCTTGTAGTTCGAAGATTTTCTGAGCGGGCATGGTGTATATAAACAAGTAATTGATGAATAAAATTGGAATACAGTTGTATGGCAGAAGTAACAAACAAAGGATGAAAATCAGATGAAAAATAGGGTATTGCCCCATGTTCGTCCACATTTTTGTAACTGGGGACTCTGAACTATTTGCTTGAACCTTGTGAGTTGTAGAATTTGAATGATTGGTAGGTTCGCAGTTTTCCTGTTTGATATCTTTAGGGAGTGTTGTGATATGATTGAGCTGGTTGTCAGGTTTACAGTTCTCCTGCTTGATCGTCAATGGTTTTATTAGAGATATGTCGGCGGTAATTGGTTTAGGTTGAGATGTGTGATCTTTTCTCTGACGTGGATGTGGTAATTTTGGCATTATTTGTGTTGTGTGTACGCTGTGCTTTATGTACGAATTTTGTTTTGTTTGGGTGCCTGTGTCGGTATTTTTACGTGCAGGTTGTTTGTATTCATCGATTCTTCTAGCGAATCGGCAGGTGGGGCAGGTTTTTACCTGTTTTGCGATGTCTTGTGTCATGTTCTGCCAATAATATTGTGCTGAGATGAGCCTCGTCATCTTGGAGATGTTTGGGTGGTGGTGTTGTGTGTGTACGGACTTAAGAAGTCTGGTTGTAAGTGAACTTGGGACTATAAGTTTAAGTACTCCTTTTCGGGAGACGGTGCGCAGTTTATTGTGATCTATAGTCACGCGAGATTTTCCCGGTGGAGAAGACTGTTGGCTCTGTATGAGTGGCGCATCTAGAAAGCCACAAAATGGGATACGAGTTCCAATGCCCGTTTCATATTGTTGTACTCCATTTATGCTACGGACCTCATATTCGTATCTTGACAATCTTAACCTCCATCGAAACAATCTGCCTGACGGAGCTTTGATCTCTTTCAACCACTGCAATGCGGGATGGTCAGAAAATATTGTAAACTTTCTGTCCATTAGACAGGTGCGGAAATTATCCACACTTTCCACAATGGCTAGGCATTGTAGTTCCAAGTCTGAATAATTTCGCTCGTGACTACGCAGAGATCGGCTGAAATGTTGAACGGTGTATGTCTTCCCATCAGGGTAGACTTGTTTAAGAACGCCTGTAATGCTGAATGTTGAGGTGTTACAGTACACCTGGCATGGCAGACCTTCCTGGTAAAGGTGTAATGTGGGGTGTGTGGTAAGGTTTTCTTTCAGGTTAGTGAACGCTTTCTGGCATTCGTCATCCCAGACCCACACGACATCCTTTTTTAGAAGGTTGACAAGTGGTGTCCGCAAGCGGGCGTGGTCCGGAATGAACTCTTTAAAGACGTTCACAGCTTTTAGGAAAGATCGTAATGTTTTTCGATTGTGTGGTTGTTTGGTGGCGTGAATTTTTTCTATGTTTTGTGTAGACGGGATGATGGTATTATTCTTAACGGTTGTGCATGCGCTTGTTTGTTGTTGTTGTCTTTTGGCGTGCGTGTTGCGTTTGTTGTGCGGGTTGTGCGTGTTTGTTGCGTGGTGGCGTATGGGTGCGTGTATGTTGTGAGGTACATTTGCGTGTTTATGGTGTTGTGAAGTATGGTCATGTGTGGATTTTGTGTGGTAAGTGGGTGAGCTGTGTCGGTGTACGGACACTTTTTTGGGCATTATTGGAATTGTAGGTTGGAGTCGTGGTGGCTTTATATGTGGTGGGCATGAAGTATTGGCAATTGGGTTGAGTGAAAAGTTGCGTGGTGTGAGATTAGAATGGGGGCATGTAAATATTTGGGGTTTGGGCAATGAATGCAGGCAAGGGTTTCCATGTGTGAAAGCTTTGGGTGCTGTGCGAGTCCTTTGGGACAGGTTTTGGCCTAGCCCGTGCTTGCATTCATTTGACACATGTTTAAAGTGGTAGATAGTATTAGACAATGGGACGCCAAGTTGGAAAATAGTGCCGCGATTATAATTTAGTTTTAATTTATACTGATAAAGGGTTTTTAAGGTAAGAACTCCAAATGGCAAGGATGCATTTACCACGTGGAAGTTCTCTCTACGGGTTATTTGGCCTATTGTCAGAGGGAAAGTTAAATGTCCTATTATTTTCGTAAAACTATTTAGGGTGGATAGATCAAGGGAAGGTTTTTTAATACTTAAATTGGGAAGTTGTGCTTTTAATGTATTGTATAAATGATACGGCAATATGTTCGAACCTGCGTCTGGTTCAATGAGAAAGGTACATGGTAGGTCCTGGGTCAGATACAAGTCTAAAGTCAATTTGATGGTGTCATTGGGTGGATTGCCTACCTTAGTCTCGAAAAGTCTCCATTGTGGCGTCTTCGGCTTGGGGTGGCAGGCTTGGAATATCTGTTGGACCGGATCGGGACCTTTTGCACTGTCCGCGCGATTGAAAGGGAAATCTAGTCATTTGTACTGCTTCCATTCGAGTGGATCGCGTTGTCGGTACACTGGGTCCGTGTCGCGTGGGTTGCTTCCGTGTGTACTGGTACGGCATGGCGGGTGGCGATTCCTCGGTGGGCGTCAGGTTGTTCGGACACGTACCGGCGGTGCGGGCGTCGGCTGTCCCGAGGGTGGCGCTCCGGAAGACCGCTTCCAGTTGCGTGGATCTCGCCCCTTGTAGCGCGGCGGTCAGTTCTAAAATTACCGTCGCCAGGGTATGTCTTGTCGCTTCGTTCGTTGTCAGTTTCTTCTCTCTTGGTTTATCATTGCCTTTTGTTGTGCTGGCGCCTGGGTTAATTTCCATCTTCATCCTGATTAAGCTCTATAATCTTTATCCTGTCGACTTAACCGTTCTGTGGCAATATCGTTGCGGAATTTCTTGTTGTTGGATGCGAATGGTGATATTTGATTGAAGCGCAGCCGTTTGAGTGGAAGTTGCAGCATACAGTTAGGAATAATCAGGACACGTGATTGTTTTGAAAATAAAAGGCAACTGGATTGGAGGGAAGAAGGTTTGAGAAGGAGCGGGTTTGATTGTTCCTTATCTGATCACATGGCGGTGATTGACATAGCTATGAGCTGAGCTGAGAGAGAGATCTCTAGAACAGATGTTACCTTGGTGGGAGCAAGTCGAAGGCTGATCCGAACTCGGTGGGAGCCAAGTCGCTACTGCAGGTGTTGTTCCTATGAGAGCGAAAACCTAACTGACCATCCTTGGCGTTTCGATTTAACACCAAGACTCCGTTTCTCTCTGATTGGTTGAGAGATGATCACATGCTTTTTCCCTATTGGTTGACCTATTTAGATGCTATCTTTTGATTGGCCCGCGGCTTTCCTTGATGGAAGCTGTGTTCTGCTTGATAGGAAGTGTCGAGTGCTATTTTGACTTTATTTACTTCCGTGTTATCAAATACGTCCTATCTTGGGTCGGAAGTATGGGATGTCAAATACTAATATAACTTCTGTGGATATTGGATACGTCCTGTTTTGTCAGGAAGTATTGAGTGCATCTTGGCTAAAATAAGTTCTGCGGTCACTAGAGACGTCCGGTCTCTGCCCCTGCAATATTGACACAGGGGTGCCCAGAATAGTCGTGCCAGCCTTAGGTCTACTTCCTATATCTTAATGCTACTTGCTTCCCTCCAGTTACCTTGTTCTTTATTAAGTCTTTGAAAATCATACATGGTACATACATAGTGGGTCGGGGTTGCATTTAATTATATACAAATTATGACATATATATGATTAATTATTTACACGATGGATTAGTATTGTTTTGTAAATTATTGTACAAATAGTTCTAAACTTAACAAAGTTCTCATAAGATAGAGTATATACACAAAGAGAAATTGGTAATGTTTCAAAGTATCTACATACAATTTGATTAGTCAGAGGGCAAGATAAAAGAAGATGCTCTGGTGATTCAACATCTAAGCGGCATTCACATGTTGGATCATTGATAGCATTCAGTTTGAATAAGAAACTTAAGAAGGGTCCTTTGCCAGTTAAGAATAAAGTAGTGAATTTATCAGAAGAAATGAAATTTGGGACAGCAATTGGAAAGAATTTCTTGAACAGTTCATTAGATTGAGAAAGATAAAACTTAAATTTTAGATCCAGATATAGTTTGTTTAATTCTTTTTGAAGGGGTTTTTTGAGTGTTCGATCTGTGAGAGAATTTGTCATATTATACTTTGTTTGTAATAATTCAAGATAATCGGACAGTAAAGGGGTTTTCGCTAGTATATGTGTGATGTAAGAAGATGAAGTCCTATAAGCATGAATGCATCTAATAAGAATTTGATATTGTATAGAATTCAACTTGGATCTTTTTGCTGCAGTGATAAAAGGAAACCAAATATTTGATGCATAGCTTATTGTAGAGCGTATCATAGCTTTATATAAGATCAATCTACGTCGAGTATCAATGCCACAAGTACGTGTACATAATGAGAATAATATATTCTTAAGTTTCGTAGCTTTCATAATTATATTGTCAACATGTGTTCCAAAATTAATCTTATTCCTTTGTCTATGATTTTTAAAAATAACTCCCAAAATTTTAACAGTTTCTGATGGTTGAATTATTTTTCCATTAAAATTAATGGGCAATTTTTCATAGTTATGTAGATAGAGTATACCTGTCCTTTTCACACCAGGCTTTGATTTTTATTAAACATGCACTTCACTTCTCATATATGCCACTGCTGCATAAGCTGATTTACTGGCATCGCAGAAGACGTGTATTTCATTCTTATTAGTTTGATCAAACCAAATATGCCTGGGAATTTTGATTTGACTTAATAGACCAATTTGGGAGTACCATGTTCTAAACTCCCGATCCATATCTTCGGGTAATTGAGAATCCCATCCAATTTTCAACTCCCAGGACCTCTGTAATAATAGTTTAGGAGGCAAAAATATAGGACTATAAACTCCCAAAGGATCAAAAACTTGCTGAATTTTAGAAAGGATAATCCTCTTGGTTAGTCTTCGGGGGAGATCCTTTTCAATAGAAACATCACAATTAAGTACATCTTCTACTTTGTCCCACACAAGTCCCAACACCTTGGTAGTAGTTCCTTTTTCCTCCTTTGAATTACTCACTGGTAAATTAAATTCCCACTCACGCAAGTCCATTTTTGCCATTTCCATGATATTGACAGCTGTATTCTGGAATTGTTGGACCTCCTCCTGAGAGGAGAGGGATGTTACCAAATTATCCATATAAAAAGATCTCGCCATAGTCTTTGCGATTTCAGCTGCCGGACCTTGTACAGAATTCAGATGATGATCAATAACTGCACCCAAGATGAATGGACTACAGTTAAGCCCAAATACCCCACGTTTATGTCTAAAAACGGTTAACTTCATAGGGTCAGTTTGATCCCACCAAAGGAAGCGAAGAAAGTCCTGGTCTTGAAGCTGCACTGTAATCATCTGAAATGCCTTTCGAATATCGGCTAGAACACCAATACCCTTTTCTCTAAACCTAATTAATATTTCAGGTATTTTTTCCAAAAGGTTAGGTCCCTTTTCTAGATAGTCATTCAGAGAGAGACCATTATACGACCTGCAGGAGGCATCGAAAACAGGACGAAGAGGCGTCGTCCTACTTTCAGCCTTGAACACCGGCCTATGCGGTAAATAATGGCCCTTCTTTTGAGGCCTATTCTCCTCTATCTTCTCAATTAGGCCCTCTCTCTCCCATTCTTGAAGAATAGTAGAATATTCAATAACCATTTTCTCCTTCCTTAACTTACTAGTGCATGCTTCCAATCTCCTCTGCGCTATTTCTAAATTCGAGGGTATATTATTTCTTTCGCATTTCCATGGTAGCGCGACTGAATATCGTTGATCTTCATCCCTCTTTATATTTTTTATAAAATGTTCCCTTAGTTCAGTTTCCCTTTTCTTTTTTGAGACAACTTCGATGGGATCTTGGATTCCCAAGACATCCAGCTCCCAAAGATCCTTCAAGTTGTTTCTTGCAACCAACATATTCAATGCAATTTGGACCGTATCCTCCTTACACACCACCGGAGATCGCCCCATAAGCGTCCATCCTAATTTTGTCTCTACGGCAGTTAGGTCCTCTCCTAGATGGACGACCTTCCCGGTCAGTAATTGTCCAAAGTAGTCACTACCTATTAAAATGTCTATTTCCTCATTTCTAAAATTTGACGGGCGAATATAGATCTTTTTCCGTTTCAATTTGTATAACAAACGTCCTCTTGGAATCGGCGGTATCCTTGCACAAATTTCTGGTTGATCGAGGGCGACTATGTCTACATCAATTTTATTGGTTAGACTTCCCAGTTTCAAAACATATTTCCCATGCAACGCCTCCTTCATATTTCCTCCCCCGAAAAGAGATTTTTCCAAACTTATCTCTCCTATTTTGTTTAAACCCAGTTTTTCGACAATTGATCTCTTTATATAGGAGTAGTGACTTCCAGTGTCAAATAACACTTTTACTTCTTTAGTCTCTTTAGCCCCTTTCAATTTCGCCACGGAAGTCATGAGTAAGATGTCATTGGCGCATGTTCGCGCAGACATATTAACACCCGTGCATGTTGCATTTCCTTCATTAACAACCTTAGATGTTTCACCTTTGAAACTATTGTTTCCTCCTTGCTTCAAAGCAATTTTATTGCAAAAGATATCTAGATGATCTTTTCCGCAATTTCTACATTTTATGTCTGCTCGGCATTCCCTTTTCAGATGGTTACCCTTTAGTTGCCCCCACCATGAGAGCCAATCCTCTAGGTTGCCCTTAAATTTTGGTAGCTCCACTTTTGGCAACCTAATAGTTCTTTTAGATTCGGTATTTACAACCGAATTCGCCGCGGACTCCACCAATGAGCCGTCGACCCTATCCCTCGCGGTTTCACACCGAGACAAATATTTATTTTCTATGTCAAACATCCCTTGAACATAGTTTTCACAACCCTCGAATTCTTCTTCGATTTTGACCTCCGTTATGGTTTCATCCTCCAGAAGGAGCCCATGATACCTTGAATCAATTTCACTTATTTCCTTAGAGAGAGCACAAATTCGGTTATATTTAGCTTTATATTTTTCTGTATCGAAATCTGGCTTTTCTATTTCAGCCCAAAACTCGGTGGACAGCCGAGTAAAAATAGCTCTTTTGGGGGCTCTAGCCCTTTTTAAGATATCAATATTCTGCATTATTTACTATATAATTTTTCTCGAAACCTTTCTCTCTTTTTTTTTCCTTTTCTCGATCTGACCAGCCAATGCAGCCCACCCGGGGACGCCAAGAAATATAATGTTAAGAACGGGGTAATTAAAAAAGCTCGTGGAGGAAAAGAAAAATTCTGAACGCTCCACAAACCCCCTTTTTAACAAAATAAAAACTTTAACCTAAAGTTTGATATTGTTTTGGGCTGCCTTGGGTGTTCAAGCAAGAAAAAAGGAAGACAACAAAAGGTTACACATATAAAGTTTTGTTTAATGTTAGCTATAAAATGAAGGATAAAAAATATATGAAAAACTTATTATTTTTTGTGTAATCCAAAATTTGCATGCAACTTAAATGTTTTTTAACAAAAAGCAGATATATAAAAATGATGATATTGACGAAATAATAAAAAAACTTAGTAAAGATAAGAAAAGAAAAATACTACAAAATATGCTAGATTAACATAAAAACATATATCAATTTTAGGAAATAAAAGCATGTGAGAGAGTGCTCACCAAAAAACAGTTCCTCTCAGTTGTTAGGTCGGCTTGCCCGAGCCCCCCTGCCTTGGAAGCACAATTTCGTCTGTCCTCGACGAACTTCCTGGAATCTTCAGATGAAGCACAATTCGTCGCTCTTGACGTACTCCAACCACTATGCGAATCTCTCAACGATTCGTCTCGGCTTCACCTTTCTTTGAGATGTCAGCCACTCAGTCCCTTCTCAGACCGCTTGTATGGTCGTTTATGGAAGATGGACGAAGATCCCGGAGCTCCTCTTGGGCAAGCCCCCGCGAGGATTTTTTCTTGTCTTGTCGGCACAACTGTGACACCAACTCTGGCCCCCGCGCCCTGACCTTTTTGACCCCTCCGCCCCTCCAATTGGTCGGTGGGTACTTTGGACGGTCCATCCGGCGGGCGGACGACTACATTCTATCGGCAGGGGGGGCCGGTGTGTGAAAAGAGGAGAAGAAACAGCAAAAAATAGATTCCCCTTCGCTGAGGGATCAGACACACAAAAAACCAAAAATATGAAAAAATAGTTGTATTATTTACATATATACATACAATATTCCACGAGTTCTAACATGCTAGATCTAAGTGTAGACGGTGCCACGGCTTCTCAGGCCAAGTCCACTCTGAAATGGTAGACGGCGGCATACTTGCAGATTCTTGGCAGATTCTACAATCTCTAGCCAACTCTTCAATGTTCTTATCTATGCCTGGCCACCAAAAATACCGTCTAGCAATCATTTTCATTTTCACCATCCCTAGGTGCATCTCATGTAAATCGTTCAAAATTGAGGATCTTAATTTCTGGGGAATTACCACTCTTTCACGCCATTGCAGACATCCAAACTCACAACTTAATTCGTCTTTTATCCTATAATAGGAACAAAGTGGATTTTCCTGCGATACCTTTGGAATTTGCCAATTATTTTCCCTAACATTTCTCAACACAATTGATAGTAATTTATCCCGGCGTGTCTCAACTGCAACATCCTGGAATGAGAAGGGGACCTCACTCATTTTCCGAAGGAGAAGCACCTGATCCTCATCCAAAGATTCCGTGGTCTTTAAGACTAAAGGTAATCGTGATAACGCGTCTGCATTTCCATTATCATCAGTTTTTCGAAGCTCCACAGTGTATTTAAATGCAGATAATTTTAACGACCACCTCTTAATTCTTGATGCAGTACATATGGGGATCGGTTTCTGGGGTGAAAAAATGTGCATTAAAGGTCGGTTGTCTGTGATTAACACAAATTCACGTCTCAATAGATATTGTCGGAATTTCTCACAACCAAAAATGATGCTTAAGGCTTCTTTTTCTAATTGCGAATACCGCCTTTCCGCTTCAGTTAGCGTTCTTGAAGCAAAGGCTATAGGAGTTTCTTCCTTTCTATCGTTCCTGTGACTCAGAACCACTCCTAAACCATAGCTAGAGGCGTCACATGCAAGGACTAGTTCCCTAGTTGCATCATAATGTGCCAGCACCGACTCGTTAGTTAGCAATGCTTTGCATTTTGCAAATAATATACGGTGTTCGCCAGTCCAGTTCCATTTGGAATTCTTTTTTAAGAGGTAATAGAAGGGCGCTAAAATATCTGCAATATTTCTTATAAACCTAGAGTAATACATGAGGAGACCTATAAAAGATCTCAATTGAGAAACGTTTGTAGGTTCAGGCGCCTCTACCACCGCTTCTATTTTACTACTTATGGGATGCAGTCCTTTTTTATCTATTTTAAAACCTAAATATTCAACAGCATTTACTGCGAATTTGCATTTATCCTTGTTTAATCTTAAACCTTTTTCTTGCAGCCTTTTAAAGACCAATTCCAGCTTTTGCTCGTGATCCCTATGATCCTTTCCGGCTACCAGGATGTCATCGATGTAGCAAGCCACTCCCGACATATCTGCAAATAGATTGTCCATTTCTCTTTGGAACTTGTTTGGTGCTACAGCTACTCCATAAGGTAGCCTTTTAAAGGCAAAAAACCCCTTCGTAGTATTAATGTTCACCACTCCTTTGGCCTCTTCAGATAATCTGACCTGCAAATAAGCTCTGGATAAGTCCAATGACGAAAATACTGTATTTCCAGACAATTTTGAAAATATTTCGTCTATTGATGGAAGCGGGTACTTATCCAATTCTATGGCCTTATTTGCGGTGCATCTAAAATCGCCGCAAATTCTAAGGCTCCCATCTTTCTTCAGTACTGGTACTATAGGTGCGGCCCAGTTGGCATACTCAATAGGTTGTAAAATTCCCTCGTTAACCATGCCATCGATTTCATTTTCTACTTTTTCTTCAAAGAGAAAGGCAAACTTCTCGCCTTACAAAATACAGGAGTCGTATTTTTTTTAAATAAAAATCAATATGGACGTTTTTTAAGCAACCTAATTCTTTGCTAAATAAATTAGCATACTTATTTATTATAACTTTTATATCGGACTCGCTTACTTGTCTAATGTTCAATAACCTAGAAAAATCAAGATTTAAACCTTTTAGTCATTCTCGTCCCAACAAAACTATCGAAATATCTTCATGTTGTGTTTTTGTATGATCTGACTGATTGCGCGTTCGTATATTTGTGGTGAATTCTTCAGGCCAAAGGGAAGGCGGGTCCATTGATATTGTCCATCAGGTGTAACAAAAGAAAGAAGTGGTCTAGATTCTGGTGCGATCTCTACTTGCCAGTATGCAGAGGCGATGTCGGCAGAGGAAAAGATTTTGGCGCGCGAGAGTTTATTCAGCACGGAATCAATTAAGGGGAGGGGGTGGATATCTGGCTGAATTATATCGTTTAGTTTTATATAATCTATGCAGAAGCGTTTTGTTTTAACACGCTTTGTTACTAACGTTACAGGACTTGCGAACGGAGAGTAGGACTTTTCTATGATATTGTGTTTCAACATTTCGGCGACTTGATTTTGAATTTCCTTTAGGTCGCAATAAGGAACTCTGTATGGCCTGAGTGTAATTATTTTATCAGAAGTAGTGTTAATTTTGACGGGGGGAATGTTTAAAGTGGGGACATTGAATTTGTTTTCAGAAAATATGTGTTGATAGTTATGCAATAGGAGATTAAATTGGGTCGGAAAATTAGGGTGAGACAATTCAGTTCGCGCATCAGTTAGCTGGCAATTAGGGTTAACAAGGGTTGTGGGAGATAAAAAATAGCATGGACATTTTTCTGAAAAGGCATAATTATTTGTGGTTAGTGCATGTGCTGATTGGTTGCAACGTGAGGGCAGAGATGTTTGGGATGCCTTGAAATGTCGCTGGCATTCCCAATAAGCACATGCACGTGGAACAAGGGAAAAATTAAACACATTTTTAGCTAAGGGTGAGTTATTTTGAAGTATAAAGAATTCGTGAAAATTAATTTGCAGTTAAAATTTTTTAAGCATATCTATTGAAAGTATACCAAATGGAAGCTTAGCATCTATGACATAAATTCTGATTTTTTCTGTTATTTTGCCTAAGGTTAGCGGAAGATAAACATAGCCTGCGGTGGTAATACTTTGTGAGATAGAAATAATTTGAATGTACTCGTTAATTAATTCTATTTTTTTGTGTTAAGACATTTTTTAAGAAGTTAAAGGTATTTAATGGTATAATATTTACGGTTGCGCCAGTATCAGCTAGAAAAGGAAGGAAATGTTTGTGATTGAGGAGGACTTTTAAAATAAGGTTATTAACGAAAATGAGGGTAATTCTCTACCTGTTTGGGGCTAGTGTTGCTTGTCGTCGGGGAGGTTGGCGCAGTAGGCGGTGTCGTCTGGCGGCCATTGTTGTTTTGGTTGAAGGTGCTTTGGCGGTTGTGGCTGGTGTGGTAGGTTTGGCCATGCTGGGCGTTAGAAGCTGGTCGTTGCTGGCACTGAGAGTGCCAGTGTTGTCCTTGGCAGAACTTGCAGGGGTAAGGTGGCATTGCTGCGTAGTTTTGTGCCCGTGGTGGTGGTCGTGGGGTATTATGGTAGGGTCCTTCCATCCGTGGAGGGTTGTCTGGGCCGCGTGGTGGTTGTGGGGAGAAGTTTCCTCGTACCCTTGAGGTTAGTTCATACCACTCGGAAAGTGACTTGGGAGGCACAACTCGAACAAGGCGCTGATCCCCAGTGGGCAATCCTTCGGTCAAGGCCTCTATGATTACAGGTCTTGGCAAGTTCAATTGTATCCCTAACGTTGCCTTGGTCCTAAAGTACTCTTCAAAAGAGTTGTAATGTTAGGATTTTGTAGCGAAAAATTTCGCGTAGTTTGTGTCGGTCTTATCTGGGAATAAGTCCTCTAGGGCTCTCTGCGCTTCTTTCATACGGCTTATTATCAAGTCGGAGTTGTCTAAAAAGATCGAGGGGCTGCTTAACAAGGTATTGGGGAAGTTTTTGCAGTTTTTGTTGAGGGGTTAAGTTCTGAGTTTGTAAATTAAAGTTCCTAAAGAAACAGGAAGAGTTGTACATACCATCAAAGGAGGTAAGATCCAGGTCTCGGGGATGAAGGGGTTGCAGTCTTTCTAGGATGGTTGCCAACTAAAGGATGATGGTGCCAAGATGGGGTGGTAGTGTTGTTGGGCCGTGGTCGTTGTTGGGGAACTCTCCGATCTCCTGCTCCCGGGCTTCTTTTTCGTCCTTGTTCATCCTGTCGACTTTATGTCGAATCCTGTCGACTTTCTTTCTTTAGCTGTGGTATTTCGGTAGTCTGGTCTGTTGTATTGAGTCGTGGGGAAAGATGATGATTTCGCAATCGTGATGGTGGTGAGTGGTAAGGCACACAGAGACGAATCACAGGGGAATTCGAGGCATCAGAGAGAGGGAACGAAGAGTCCAAGTTGCGGCCGGCGGGCCATCCACTAACAATCTACCTGCTGCTTCTGTCCGCTATCTGGCATCTAATGAGCTCTGACCGCGGGGCAAGCCCTTTTTATATGCTCAAGTCTTACGTCACCGGACGTCTGGCGCCATGGCGTCGACAGGGCGCTTGACCTTATTTGGCTGCGGGTAAGTTCTGTTACATCATTTTATTGGCGCCGCGTTGACAGGGTGATTGAACTCATTGTCTGCGGGGTAAGCCCTTTTGGTTTCTACGTTCCCTCTAGATGTACCTCTTTATTTAATTGAATACTCAAAAACGATACACACAAAGTTAAATTGACTAAAGGAGGATGGGTACAATGATTAAAAGTTCATATTAGATTAGGGGGTGTAAGAAGAGGTGGTGAGTATTTACACAGGTGTTTATAATTCTTAAATTACCACATATATATACAGTATTATTCTAAACTATATCTCTACGTCTATGTTCTAGGTGGAAATCTCGATATTAGTGAGTATAATTCATTATATAGAAAACAAATGGTTAACAAATCGTTCGTACATTATATAAATTGTTTCAAAATTATATGTTCATAACCATTATATAATTGTATATGTCTGTTTATATTTATGATAATAGTTACATATTTGTAAATTGTAATATTATTAATACAGTAATTATATATGTATGTCATAATATATACTCTTCCAGGAATAAAAAAGCAAACCTACAGTAAACCCAGAGAGAGACGGGAGGGTAAGGACCGGTCACTTTAGACATCAGCGACATTCCAGGGGGCGACTACTGGGGCCGTTACTTGGAACCCCGGGACTTTTAAGACAGTTAGGGATTGTGTGCGACACGAACGGCCGCCCGGCTCTCTCCCTCTCTCTCTGGTTGCCTGGGTTCCTTCTCCAACTTGTGGTGTGATTATTTCTCTTCCCACCTTATTATATTGTCACATGTATATATATATATATGACATAATAAAAATATGATTTTTATTATTCATAAAATAATTAAAATTCTATAATCACAGAGTTAAATTTTAAAATGAAAAGGAATCCTTAACAAAAAGAATATAACCTAATATTACTTTTATTGTAAATAGATAATAACATTATAATAACGAATAACATTGTTAGTTGTATGTAGGCAAAAACTGTTTGCTTTAAAAATAATCAAAAAATAAATACAATTTTGGGAAAAAAAGTTATCATTCATTTCCATCCACGACTGCATGAATTGGTAACGTAACTAGAATACGTCTTTTTTTATGACATATATATATATATGTAATATATATAACCTTCGATTTCGGGTTTATATATAAACATAGAATGTATCATAATAAGGAGCTACTGTTTCATTCTTTATACTACGTACAACACCTTTTATAGTCTATTTCTTCTATTTTACCTTTAAACTCTGTATAAATATTTAGGAATAAACCATTAATATATTATTGGTTTATAGATGCTGGGGGTGATGAAGACAAAGGTAAATAATGAATATTGATTCAGTAGTTTCCTAAAAAAATAATATTTTTATTTTTATATTTGTTAGAAATGTTAATAGAATATATTTAGGTATTTTAAATCAAAAAGGCATATATTGGATCAAAATATTATTTATTTTACCAATATTTCAGTTGGCTGAACGCCAACCTTTATCAAGGTATTGTAGTTTATCAATATTGATAAAGGTTGGCGTTCTGCCAACTGAAATATTGGTAAAATAAATGATATTTTGATCCAATATATGCCTTTTTAATTGAAGATTTATTTATTGATTGCTCTATTTTCAAAACATTATATAGGTATATGAATATTTCGACTATTTATTCATTTAAAATATTAATATAAAAACTCTGTTTGTTAAATATATTATATATAGATGGCGGAAATAAGCCACATACAGGTAATTCTTCATTTTGAAAATATTACTTAAAATATATTTGCAAATGATTATTCGGGATGGTAAATGAATTAGCAATAGAATGCATCAAAGTATCTTTACAATGAATCAAGTAAAAAAATAACAAATAGATATGAATATTATATATATGAAGGCATTAATACCTCTTTTATACTATACTGGTATTTTCATATATCATAGTAAACACACAATTATGAAATAGATTAAAGATTAGCCCACATTTATGATATATTTGAAAAAAGTAAAAATAATTATCAGGTAAAAAATTCTTTTAATTTTAAATTTGCAAGATTTCGAGAAAATATACTGTTCTTCAACGGGCTGATACTCTATGTACAATCTCTAAATATTATTCATACAAAATAATTGAAAACTTTTGTTATTGGCATGGCACTCGCTTTCGCAATATAGAGATTGTACATAGAGTATCAGCCCGTTGAAGAGCAGTATATTCGCTCGAAAACTTGGAAATTTAAAATTAAAAGAAAACTTTCACCTGATATTGATTTTTACTTTTTTCAAATAATTTCTGGGTAACTATCGTTCACATATTTAT